>JAHBCN010007131.1:0-44952 GCA_019359885.1 Listronotus oregonensis | reverse complement strand
CTACTCTACAAGTGCATCAATGAAAAATTAATTCTCTTATCCCTCCTGAAGAATCAGGTTGGCAAAAAAACAATTATTTTAAGCCCCTAAATATGACGAAACTACAAGCACCTGAAAAAGTCTTACAAACCATGTTTTGACCCTGCGGCTTACCTGCTTGCATTGTTTGCAGTGAAAGTGACTACGATAATCACCCACCACTTAAAGAAGATAAAATCTCCTATCCGCAAAATACAAATTAAAATTAAATTTTCTATTTTTTGTATATGCGAGTAAAGCAGAAAATGTTTAACATTTAATAAAATATTTTTAAAATTCACATAAATAACTTTGAAATTTTATTTATTTAAATTTTATCATATTTTTGTTTAATATCTAATAAAGAATACGTTTCTCAGAGTTGTTTAAATCCTAAATAAATATACAAACTTTTAAAGTTGTTATGTATATTTATTATATGTCACTATTATATAAAAAATATCCTATTAGCAATAATTACAGTCCGGAAATGGAGTAAAATTTCTGCTCTCAGAAATTAGTTCAGATATCTTTCAAAGTATGAAAAATACAAGAAATTATTATAATTATATTGGAGTAAATTCAATTGTCTAAAAAAAAAGATTTTATGTTAAAAATGACGAAAATTACTATTTAAAGATTTACAGCGATTTAAAAAAAAATCCATATAAATATCATGAAAATTGTTTAAAAAAAAACATAAATATTTGTTTGCCCCCTCCAAAATATTTCTAATTTTGAATAATATAAAAAAACATAGTTATTAAGAAAGCTGTTCTTGAGGACTTTCAACTAAAATCCTTTATTGACGCTACTATATGTTCGAATAATAAATTGATTATATTTATATGCATTTCATACGCGAAAAAATCAAAAATAGGGTCCTTTTCTTTTGTCACGCAAGTCTACTCTAAATTTAAATAAACTCATTACTTTTTAGGTCATTAAGCAAACAAATTGCTATTCAGAAAAAATAATTATAAGGGTTAATTGTTCCTTTATTTTCAATCTATTTTTATTAGCTTGTCAGTGAAAATTTGAAAAGGATCCGGTAAGGGAAAAACGGAAATGTCAGAAGCCCCAATAAAGATTTAAATTTGTGGTAATTTATTTAAGTGGTTTAGCTTCTTGGTCCCTATTTTTTTTATTTATTGAATTTAAATGTCAATGACATTACAAATGCCAAAAAAGCTACTACTTAGTAGTGGGTGTAAAAAAATAATTTTAACTTACTTACTTTTCATAGTCGGGTAAGTAAGATTAATTATTAATATTTTTAAAATTACTTTTTTTGGTTGCACATATTTTCTTAATAAAAAAATATACGAGGTGGTATACAAAGCAGGTATTAAAATTAAAAAAAAAACATTTTGTGTTTAATTCCACACTTTTTTTTACACATATATTTACGGAAATGTACCCAATAGTTTGCAAATTTAGAAAGCGCAGACTTGAAACAAGCACTTCACAAGTCTATTTGATGGAAGGTCAGTGATATGATGTCACCTTTTAAAGTGTCCATGTTGTCAGCTTTGGGTCTGGTGCAAGTGATTTTTTGTCGGTGGAGGGTTTATGGTTGACATGTCATTATCACCAGGTTTTTACTTTTTGTAGATAGTGCGGTTTTTAAAAGACCTTTCCCTCGTTACTTTTGAATGGGACAAGATATCGAGGTTGCTAAATATTAGAGTAAAACGGTATCACTTAGGCTGCGGTCAGAGTAGGACCGCATTTATTTTCCGCCGTGTTTGACCGATGTCTGTGGTAAATTAAATTCTTTAGGACTTTATTAAGTTGGTCACAGTGCAACCGATTCTGACCGATACGTTCGACCAAAAATATCTGTCATCGGATAAATTTAAATTAATTTGTTTTTTTTTTCGGTAGTATTTGACCGAATTTAAAGAAGTTGACAAATAGTACCTTTTCAAAAATGGTGAATTCCGAAAAATTTATTAGTTTAGTTTTCGATAGACCTAGTTTATGAGATGTACGAAGTAAAAATTAAAGATATGTTGCCAGAAAACTGTGGAGTGAAATTGGGTTTCATTACTCATTTTCATATATTTAAAATACTTTTCCGGCTGCTCCAATAACTGTGGAAAAAGAGTGTGATATTCACCAAACATTTTCCTGGATCTGAAAATATCATTAACATGTTATCCCTTTTTTAAATAATAGCAACTTGACGGCGGTACTTGTTTCTGCAGTAACACTTGTAAATTCTTTCTCTTTAACTTTAAGTAATATTATAATAAAAAAAAAAAACAAATCGCTGGAATAAAATTTTCAAAAAAACTAATATTCGGTAGAAAACGGTGCAAACCTGACCATAGCGTTCGGCAGATCTCTTTCATCCGTTAACGGCCGAAAATAACTTAAACTACTGCTATGCATAAAAATTACTCTTAAAAGCCAAAATATTGATTATAAATTTAACTTTAAGGTGTAGTTAAACGCTAGGATTTGTTTTTATCCACATGTAGAGTGAAAAAATAGGAGTAATAGTGGACTTACTAAATTTTACAATTGATTTAGATAATTGTGATGTTAAAATTATTTAATAATATTTGCAAGGAAAAATGTTTTTTGGCTTACTTTGGATTTCAGACCAAATCTAGCGACAATAGCTATACTCTTCGAACTTTAAATTAGTTTAAAAATTTTGAAGTTAAGGACAGGGAACTTTTTATTACGTTATGTTTTGTATCTTCTTGTTTTAAATTTATAATATTTATCAGTTGCCTAATCGTAAAGTTAGCCGTTTTACATTATTAAAAAATAAAATAAATTTTGTTAAATTACTCTCATTTTAAATGTCTTTTTAAAATTAACTATTTTGTATTTTTTGTTTTTTTTTCTATTATTTTTACTGTATCCTTGACGTTCTTTTGCAACAATATGCCAAAAATCAAATAACAACTTTTACATTCGAACTACGTTATTAAAATTAATTACCTATCTAAATATTTTTTCATATTATCTAGTATAAAAGAATAATTATAATTAAATAAAAAGATATTTACAATAAAATATATGAGTCGAATAGATGCAAAACCCGCCAAGTCACAAAAATACTAAAAAATAAGTTATTACTAATTAAAGACAATTTAAAGCCTATTTGAATGGTCATTCCTGTCAAAACACTTAAAAGACATTATTTATTTCGCTTTTAAATTTACGGTTAAATTTAAACCCGCCAACTGCACCAATCATTCAAATACATATTCCGCCAAGTCAATTTCAACCAATAGGTGCATCCGAAAGTATTGAGACGTTTCGGTAATGGTATGATTAGAATTTGCACATGTCTTTATTACTTTTAGTTTCAGTAACGTTTAGATTTTGTTTTGTGGTGCAAGTATTTGCTTTTTGATTTTTTAAAATGCATAATGGATTTACTGAAAACTAAATTATGCCAAACTCATCAATTTCCAATTTAATTGTGCCAAAAGATTTATTTTAGAAAGGCAGATAACAATGTTACCGTTCGCGGCAAAGCTAATTACAGAAACGATTGTGGAGTTGCAAAAGGCCTTATTAAACGTTGTAAAACAGTACTTATACTAAATCCTGATACTATGCCAGTCGGTAAATCTTTAGATCCCCAAAAAGCTATCAGCATTTGTTGGGGAAAAATTATGGAAATGAGTGGAAAGGGTTGCCCAGTTTAAAGTTCTACAAAGAAACAAAGAATTGTTTGACCAAGAACCAGTAGCTATGCAAATGCCGCTACAAAAGGATAGTGATACTGCTTGGTGACAAAATAATGACAATATTGGAGTGGACCTTGATTTAAGAATTTAGATTAATAAAATAGGTTACAAAATTGGTTTTCCTTTCGAAATAAAGTTTCTTATTTTTGTTTTAAATAATTTTTCAATATTAAGACTAATATTTTTTGTTACATGCGTAATAAAAGTTTCATATTAAAAATGTGTCTCAAATTTGTTGAAGTTCAAATGCAAAATCCGCCAAGTCAACTTTTAAATATCGAATAATAATTCACCCGACCGGTTTAGATTTTTAAATCATACCTATTCTTGCTAAGAAACTACCATAGTGTTTTATAAAATTAAAAGGTACCTGATAATTTAAATACTTTTCTCACTAAACGTTTTTCTCGATTATCTCAAAAACTGTTGAAAGTGACTTGGCGGGTTTTGCATCTATACGACTCATATATAGTTGCAAAAATAACGCACAATACTATAAAACATATTTTATACTCTAAAAAATGGTGCTAATTTATTAAACTTTAAAAAACTAATAGTATCTAAGGTGTCTAGTGTCTATCATCTAATAATATTTTGAAATTTCGATAACATGTACCGAGTATCATTAAAAAAAAAACTAAGATTTTATACTTTCTTTTAGAACAATTAACTTTTATATAAAAAAACAAAAGACAAGCAAAATCTTTCAAAATATTTGTCAATGTTGAATATTTTGATAACAAAGGGTAACCAAACGCTTTTTTACTAAAAATTATTGTTTATTAGCTTACTTTAAATTATTTAAATTATTAATATATTAACTAAAGGCATTGCACACAAATCTAACAATTGTTTTTATTTCAAAAAATAATAGTTTTTATAAATATTCCGACATATTCTGCTATACTCATTTTTACAAATAAGAAATTTTACGTTACTTAAAATATAAATTTAGTTTAATATTATATGTTTATTTCAGTTTTAAACAAAATGGTTAAAACGAAGATGATGTATCCTACTGTACATATTAGGGTCTACGATATATTTAAATATCGAATTTATTGATTTGGCAAACGGTTATATTTTTTACGATTTCTAATCTAAAATAGCATTTTATGTGACACAAATAATATTAAAACATTATTAAAAGATTTTTCATATAATTATACGTTGTTAAGTAAAAGTGCTTTTTTTTAATACGTTTATTCAATTTTATGAAAAATTGCTTCGTATTAAAATATAGTTTTACAGTACTTCAATATATTATCGAATTAGAACACGTTAAGACCAACGCAATTAAGAAATTCAAGTTTGTTTAAAAAATAGGAAGAAACTATTTAAAACCTAATCATATTAAAAAAATAAAAGAAGCTATTTTACAAAGTTAATATATAGCATTCTTTTTGCCTAAAACGTCTTTATAAATTTAAAAGTATCAGGATATTTTATTTTTATATTTTTCGTAGTTCCTTGTGGCATGCTTACACGTTAAGTTTTCGTCAAGCAGAGTTTTCTTTTTTATAGACACTTAGGAAGCTTTTATTACTCCCTTAAGCATAACTTTGCATTTAGGGTCCCTTAATGACACCTTAAATTTAGGTTTGGGTAACATTGCTTGTTTTAGTCAGATTTTTTTAAATTTGCGTGAGGAGTTTTAAATGTTTTATATTTTAAAATATAAAAAATAATTACATTGTGTTTTTAAATTTGTAGGAAACAAAAAATAAATATTATTTGTAATGTAAGTAAAGTTAAAAGTGTAAAGATATTTAAATAATGTTTAAGTTTTACATTTGTATTAATAACTTTTAATTACAAAAAAATTATAATAAACTACGTTTATTAGCTACATCAAAAGACTTTTTTGCTAAAAAAAACACTTATAATTACAAATGCAGAAACGAATTGGATAAACCAGTTTTTTTATTACTTCAGAAAATAAATCTGCAATAATGTCTTGCATGTGGAGCTTTGTTTTGATCTTTAGGTTGGCTATAATTTTTTTAGTTTGTTCGCAAAGACCAATAATGCAATGTAACCCCTTAAAAAAAAACTAGCAATGTTAAATCACAGTACCTTGGACGCCAAATATTGGGTCAAAGTTCTTAAAAATCTCTTCATTATCCTTTAGCTTCAAGTGAAATTGATGTTGCAAAAAAATTTTCTTTTAATAAATCATTAGTTTTGCCAGAAGTGTAACAAGTGGCACCGTCCTGTTGATCCCATACAACATCCTTTAAGTAAGGCTACAAAAAATTAGTTATTATCGTGTAATATATTAAACCTTTTTTGTAATCGCTTTAAAAAACTAGGACAACAATGCATACCTTCATGTCATAAATACACCAGACTATGAATTCTACAGGATGCAATCTTTTCTTAAGAATTCCAGATGAAGTACTTTACTCCTAAAACGACGGTTTGACTTATTTACGTAACCATTTAACCAGTAATAAGCCAAATCAAAAAAATCCTATTAAGATTATTTTTAAGTTTCTTAAGCCCACTTGCTAAAGGCGATACTTATGATAGTCAAGTGGCTTTAGTTCCTAAGCCAGCACCATCTTATAATGCTAGATCATTTCCTTATCATTCGTTGTCATTCTTTAGAGTGGAAATTTTTGAGAACGATGATTTACCAACATTTGTGCATTCTCTGCAACACCGACCCATATCGCGAAAAAAAGATTATTGCTTTTAAAAGGTTTTGTGATTTAAATAAAGAGTCAAATATTTTAATAAAATATTTGAGTAATTATTAGTCGTTCTTGGAACGTATATCTTACCATAATTAAATGCTAGACTATACTAAACACAACTGGCAAAAAATATTGTTTTCTAAAAGATGCAATGTTTTTGTTTCAATTACACTAAAATTTTGGACGTTTATTGCCTTTGTTAATTAAATGGTACACAGGATAATGGCGTGTGATTTCAAAGTTTACCGAAGCTCGAGCGACTTTTTAGGATTTATCAACGGCTGTCAAATGATCAAAAAGTAAATTTTTGAAAAATACATTCTAGTGGTATTAAATTACTACAGCTTTTTAAAATGTTTTTTTTCAGTGGTTTTCTTTATTAATTATTTTGTTTTTGACCGTTGAATGTAGGGTTTTTTTGATCATACACGGTCTGTAACCACCGACCTTGACATTTTACCTTTTTCTATATCTTTTGGTGTTCTTTGAATTTAAGTACCTTTTGCAAAATAAAAAAAAAGTAGGTTTGGTCCTCTAACAAAATAATTTTATATATTTTCTTTAAAAACAAGCCGTATATAACTCAAAAGACAAATATTGCAGAACCATTTTTATTGATAAATGCAGGTAGTATTACATCTAGAGTAGACAAAATATTTGCTTTCTTGTTCTAGAAAATTGTTTTTTTATTTTAGTAAATAATATTAAAAGTATTAGTTTACAATTTTTTATTACTTATTGTTTTATATTTTCATATACCCTTTTTAACAACAAAATAATTAAAGGAATTTAATGTATAATCATATTTGTTGAGAAGGTTTTTTATACCTCCAAAATTATAAAATATGTTATAAGTGTTGATAAGCCTTTTAAGGTAACACATATCTTCATTATTTTAAATTTATCACGTTTTTTTTTCCTAAAAAATTAACCTAGAAAATGCTTCTTTTCTAATTCAATGACGTGTCCAAAGCTAAAACATGAGGTACTAAAAACACCGTTAGAGCCCTGACGTGGTATATGTCCGATTCGCTCCAATGCCTTGTTTGAAATCCTCGAAAAAATGAGAGCAAATATTTCTTTACTCTGCAGGTAATACTATCTAAATTTATTAAGAAAGTGTAATAAGCATAGTTAAAAAAAAAAACAAACTTAAAGAAGTTCTATAGTATTGAGCTCTCTATCCTATTGCTTATTTTTGAAGAAAATATGTTAAATTACTTTGCTGAAGAGCCAAACCCATTTTTTTTATATTCTGACAAAAATTTTAATTACGAAATCCCGAAATAAAATAATTTTGACAAATAGTTAGCATTTAAGTTATGCCCTGTTGCCAAAATAATTAATTTTTTCCTCTTTGTTATTTTAACCAATTGTTAAGTTCGTTGCTAAATTTACCAACCAGTTGGTTACACGACCGTGTATCTATTAAATTCCCCGTGAATATGGTAAACATTATGGAGAAAAGAAAACACTCAAAATTGGAGTTAAAAATATATAATAACATACGAAAGTTGCCAAGCATCCAGGGTAAAAACAATACCGCATACAATGGTCAAAAGCAAAAATTATTCATACAGAAACCTACTGGAAGAAAAAAAATAGCTCTCATAATTGTTATCACATTGACATTAATTATATTGTAATTGGTGTCAAGAAGTAACATCTATTTTTATTTTGATTATGGCCGTAATGATATTTCCAAAACATTAGAGAAAATTCTATAAACCACCAGTAGTTTTGAGTT
Source organism: Listronotus oregonensis (assembly GCA_019359885.1). Lineage (NCBI taxonomy): Eukaryota > Metazoa > Arthropoda > Insecta > Coleoptera > Curculionidae > Listronotus > Listronotus oregonensis. Next base: position 36,772 of record JAHBCN010007131.1, on the reverse strand, counting down.
AAACGGTATAGTTTTTGAGATATTTGAATAAAAAATAAATTTTTTATACAGGATTAGATTTTTATATTCGGAAATTTTTTACCTTAAAAAGATAATTCTGCAATCATCTTAACAAGTATGTTAGGCTTTTAATTAGGGCATTAATATTTTATTGTGTGCACAAAAACAAACGTCATTTTACTTTTCTATTTTTAAATTAGAGATATGTTATAAATTAACCTCCACCACCAATTTTGGTACTTTCTTTTAAAAATATTTTCTTCTATCTGTTATGTTTACTTTTGTCAGCACAAAAGGGCAATATTTTTAAGCCTATTAGCGGTAATATTTATAGTCTTCTTTCGTTTCTTCTAAAAGGCCTTTTAGCTGCTTTAAAATTTTAGTCACGTACAAGTTGTCAAAGAAAATTATATTCAAGCGTAAATAAAGCATTATTTTTTTTTCCAATTTAAAGTTAGTATAATTTTTTAAAAAAGTTTTTAAATGAAAAGTAAATCTTTTCTTTCCCTTTAGGTGTAACTTTTCTATTCATACAGGGTGAGCTAATTTTATAATATATGATTTTTAACCTGTCTTTTTATTTAGGCATGGCATTTAATAATTTATGTCCCGTTTAAAATTGGCATTTTTTTTAAATTTGTTTTTAAAAAAATTTAAATTATGTAAATATAAATGTAGTGTCATATTTCTGTGTTGTTCGTAATCTATTATTTTTTTTGTGTATGGTGTAGTTTTCTTTAATAAAATATTTAGTAGAATAAAATTTTTACCTAATTTTATAGATCATTGTCAGTAATGATAATATTTATTGTTTTTATTTTTTCATAAAGCACTAAATAAACAGGTATAACCTAAACTAGATGTTTAACTTAAAATAATAATTTCTGAAAAAATAAGGATGTCAAAATAAATTTAAAAATAGTATTGACTTTAACAACTTTTAAACAAATATTTAAAAACAAAATATGATTATTTAATATTTATTTATATGTCTATCATAATTTTACAAATTGCGATTAAATTTAAGAAAAATCATGTTTCATATTTTTACAAATTGCGATTACATTTTAGAAAAACCATGTTTTATATTTTTACAAACTAAAACAGCTAACGCCTTTTAACTTGTACAAATAGTTACAATTAATCTAATTTATACAATATAAAAACAAATACTTTAAGTACCCAATACAATTAAAATTTTTAGACCTGTTTTAAAAATGCATGCATTTATATCACCCAAAACTTACTTTTAACCACCATAATAGTTAAAAGCACATATGTTAAGACTAAATTTTTACATTAAAATTACAATGTATCTAGTTATAAACAGGTAGCTACAATACCATCACTAATTACGGGTATCTGGGGCGGCAATATAAATAAACTAAAAAAAAAATAATGCTGGTAATAAAAATTAAATCATAACAACAGCGTTAATCTAACACCTATCTTTTAAAACAGGTTGTGTTAACAGTTTTGTATTACACTAAAAGATATTGTTTAAAGAAGAAGCATATCTTAAAAAGTAATATTACAAGAAAATTATAAATTTAAATTTAAAATAAATATTTTTTACGTAAATAATTAAAAAATTTAAAGTTTAACAAAATAGAACTCTTGTGCCTTTAAATAATAATATACCTTCTAATACCATAATCAAAGACAAATAAAGAGTTGTGATCCTTTAATGTCATGATTGTAAAAAATATTTTAAAAAATTAAACAAAGGCTTTAACTACTTTAAGGCAATTAGAAAATATTAAACCAATATTAAAAATTAAATAAATAAAATTATAAAAAATAGTAAAAATGATTGTTATAATTAAAATTACTGCCAAAGCATAATGTATTATACCATTAAATTTAAGCACTAATCATTTATTAGAAAAAGGTAGAAGTTTTTGCTGTAAAATAAAATACATCCGTTATAATAAGACATAATAAAGGAATTATCTGGTAATACCCCGGGAATATAAAAAAATTATCTAAAAATTTGTTAACAGTCCCGGTAGGGTTGTATCACCCATGTCCAAAGTCCAACTTATTGACTTTTACTTGGCTTCTTATAGAATGCTAAACGCAGAACAGGATTATGTAATGTTTAAATTAAATGACTTAAAGGCAATCTCATTAGAACCAAAAACGTATATTATTTATCTTGATGTATTAAGTTAAATATATTTTTTAAATATGAATTTAAAATATTGACGTATATAAGTATTACTACAACACTACAAGTATAATTTTGTTAAAAATAAATACCTAGGTTTATATACCAAGTAATTTATTTGACTTATGTATCTAATTTGAATATTTTTCCTAACCTTTTAAATTATTCAGAATTTACTGGGTAAATGAATACAGCGGCCGAATTCCGTGCAATATAGATTTCTACAATTAGATATCTACAATCGACATCTATGCCCAATAGCGATAATTGCTTTTGTTAGTATTCCGTGCTACTATCGACTACACTTCGGACATTTCCGGCAATGTACTATTCATTCGGAAAACATTTGGTGATTTCTAGTTACTTTTTATCTTAAGTTTTGTCAGCTGTCATTTTGGCTTTGGCATTTTGGGTGTAAATTTAAATTATGTGATAAAATTAGTTTGGTTTTTTGGATTAAAAGAGAAAGGTAAATTAAAGGAATTGGTAAATTAAGATTAGAACATTATGCTGCCGATTATTCAATTAAATATACTAGCAGCCCAAGAGGAGGAAAGATTGGAAGAACTTCGATTTGAAAATTTAAACAGGAGGATTATGAGGGAGGAAAGTGATCCCTTTTCCATTGAAAGTACAAGATTTATTGAATTATTTAGGCTAAACAAAGATATGGCTCACTATATACTCAACGGAATCATACCAGAATTACAGAATAAAAAAGGCTTCGCCGGCGATGATTATGGTTAATAAAATTTTAATAAATAATAATATTTAGGTTATTTAACAAATACATGTCAATCTTGTCAATTTAAATAGAAAACGACATGTCAATAAGCCACGCTTTGTAGCGAGATTTGTTGTCGACTTCAAGCGATAATTTTTGAGCGCAGAATGCGGGTGGTATAGAAACGAGTCAATTAATAGATTTCTATAATGCACGGAATCCAGCTGCAGTTTTATTGTTATCATTTCCCCAAAAAAATCCTGCTACTTATTTCGGGGCTTGTATATCGTTGATGAAACTGGTAAAAATCCTAATGGTCTGGCACACACGGTACCTAGTACTAGGATTATTGTAGGCGTTTGTTAGCTGTGCTATATATTAAATTAAAAATTGGGTCAACTAGCAGAATAAAATGTCCTGTATCGTAAATAAATATTTTTTTTTAAATAAGAAAAGAATACGTATTTATTTTAACAATGTCTTTACAAAACAGTTTTATTTATGTATTTATTTATATTTTTTCCTTATAAAAATGTAACTATTATTGTAATTTTAAACTTTTGTAAATCTACTTACCACTTTAATCATTTTCTTAAAATAAAATCTCTTTAGACGTTAATTAAATAATCCGCTTAAAGTGTTCCTTACATTTAGCACAAAAGACAAATTATTTTAAGTTTGTTCAAAAGTTAATGTTCAAAGACTGGGAGTCATTTTGGTCCTTATTTATCTCTTGAATACTTGCTTTCAAACTTTGTTGATACAGATGCCTAACAAAGGTTAAGTGTAAAATAATTCAACTAGATATAATATGTGTATCGTTTTACATATCGTTTATGTGAGTATGAATCACTTTTAGTTACCTAACTTTATAGTGAAGTAAAATGATTACTTGGGCGGTTTATTATCAGTTAGGTTTTGTTTTTGCATGCAATTACGTTTATTTATTTGGTATTTATGAACTTCGTTACTGGTAAAGCAGAAAACAATATAGCTTAAACAATTTAATTTTGGTAAATAAAGATCTCAAAAAAAATTACAATTTTGCTCTTGCTTAAATTTCCTAAATATGGTTATAATTCTTTTATGTTTAAATATTTTTTTTCTGATTACTCAATAAAACCTTGACTGCTTGAATACACCGCAAATCACTGTAAGGAATTTTTATAAAACCATGGATTAGGTCTTAAAAACATAAAGCGTTATATCTATTTATTATTTTTTTATTTTATCATAAAAAGTTATCATTTTTTTTTATTTTATAGGATTTTTATGATGACCAAATTGCATAAAATATTTATTTTAATCATCATATTTTTTTATTCGGTTTTTTATTGCTAAAGTTACAATCCAAGCAAATGTATCTGGTGAAATATGGCTCTGTTTTGGATAATCAAAAAGTTTACCTAATTTTTTTTTCAACAACAAATACTTTCGATTAAAAGCATATTTCTTATATTAATACTTATATGTATATGTATATTATATACATTATAAAGAGCTGTATAAAAAAGAGTAAGGGCAGAGAATTTTACTAGACTAATGCTAAAAATTTAAAAAAGTAAATTACATGAAAATTGTTTTATTGCATTATTTGGTATACTTACCGTAAAAGTTGTATTGTCCGCCTTTACTTTTGGGGGAGGGAGGAAATCATAATTTAATAATATGTAAACACATTCTTTATTTTTTGAGTTTTATGATTTATATCCTTAAAGGTATTGATTACATTTACAAGACCATGCCAGAAATTAAAAGGGACTTTTTTAATTAAAAAAGTAAATTACTAATATCAGGATCATTTTTTAAATTTAGAAAATTTTAAAATACCAGGTAAATATAATAGACCTACGTATAAATGTATGAGTTGGGACAGCAAGGAGAACGGTTCTACAAACACCAAACAAAGTCGTTCAAGATCGTAAAATATCTTGTTTCTGTATCAGGGCACCCCTAAAACTACACAAAAACTATAAAGCAGATTGTAAAACTCAAAAACATAAATTAGCAGCAGAATAGAAAATATACACAATAGATGGTTATGATCCACCTACAGAGTGTGCCACAAAATGATCCTAAGATCTTTCGGTATTTCTTTTAAACGATTGCATACAATTACACGGACTATAATGTTAGAAAAGGATATTAGAGAAAATAAAGGTGGAGATCACCGTTTGGCCATTTGAAATTAAAGACATATAGACACAAGTAATCATTACAAAATATGTTTAAAATGTTGTTGTAACAAAGAGGATGTAGAAATGGTTGTTTAGTTTTTACGAAAGGTTTTTTTCGTATGCCAGTTGTATAAATTACACAATATAACAACTCTGCCAAACTGCTTAATGTCAATATATTTTTCTAAATTTACATTTACTTACTTTAAACCAGGTTTAACGTTTTTCAAATTATGTTTTTAATTTTTAAGTTTTATATTACCTTACTCTCTTTTTAGCGACAACCATCTCTCCTATAGAAGACATTATTTTTGTATATAAAAAGTTATCAAAGTATCAAAGGGTACACAAATTCTGCTAAATATGTAGAGAATATAAAAGTATAGTCGGTGCTTGACTCCAAAATCCTTTTTATCGCGGCACGTGTAATGTAAAAATCGTGTACATAGTTTACAAACTACATTAAATCCTATTAAGTTTTTTTACAATAACAAACCACATGGGATGCTAAAGTGTAAAAGGTTTGTGCTTTTTTACATACTTATTTTGCTTTTATACTTTTCCATTATTTTATTAAGTATATTGCTGTCATATTATTATTTTTAAGAGATTTAAATGAAGATAAACTCATTTTCGTAAAAAGCATAGTGAGTGTATGTATGAATTTAAGGCTGATCAAAGAATCTGTCACTAGGAGGAAATAAAGAAGTAAAACGAAATAAGTTCGTAGCAGCAATTCTATTAAAGGCCTAAGTATTAAAAAAATACAGTGTACCATTAAATTAAGGTTTAAGTTTTTGGAAACGGGATAAATTTGTCAACATTATAAAAATTTTAAATAATCTTAAAACCTATACATTTACAAAAAACAAATTAAGGACAAACAAAATAATTGCTTAATTTAAGATTTTTTTTACAACTCTTTTCTAATGCACGATGGGTCTAGGCGTTGCTTCACAAAAAAGAAAGCCTGACGTCAAAACCTTTAAAAGAAGTGTTGCTTAAAGTATTTTCAATAAAATTAAATAAGAGTATATAATTTTTACTATTACAACTTTATATTAATTTTTTGTTGATTTTTTTATTTATAACTATTTTTAAGTTAGGCAATAAAAAGAAATTAAATTAAATCCACTTGATAATGGCGCAAAGTCTATGAAAAATGGCCCAATGCCTATTTCTACCAACCACCTATCTTGGAATATCCGAAAATGACCTAAATAAAGACAAAGGTCATCAAAAAGACATTACTCTTAATGTCCAGTAGTTTTAAAATAATTTTAATATTTTGTTGCCTTTTTAATTAAACATAACACTTTATTTTCATTAATCATTGTGTCATAAAAAAAGAAAAGTGGTCTGTACTTTAAATTTGATTTAATATATCAAAAATATTTTTTCTGTTCAACTTTAGTTCGGATTCCAAATTGACCTGTTATTTCTCAACAATTTTCTTACCTCAACAAACAAGTCTAAAACATTAAAAATAAATAAAAAATGCCAGCAAAGGACAACAAATGTGTTTTTCAATTTCATATGTACCGGGTGTCCAAATAAGAAAGGACGCCGGCTGTATCTCAGAAACTCTTTATCGCACACCGTTGGGGAAAAATATTTTTGGTAAAAGTGGTCAAGAGAAATAGCTGAAAGTTATTTTCAAGTTTCTGAACTAGCCGCTAGGGGGCATAACTGCAATCTTGAATCTAAATAAGTAATGTTTCTGTGAATTTTACTATATTAACTACAAAATAATACCTATTTTTTAAAGTCGAGGATCTGATTTGAATGTTCAGAGGGTGGTAATATACCACTGCACCTAGACCTCAGTAGGTCCTTTTTGCTTCCTCTTGTACAGGCGGGAGATTCACTGCGTCGTCCAACCTATTTATTTAAAATAGTTGAGGACGTCTTTATGTAGAATCTACCTAATTTCGGCCAGTAATGGCCAATTCGTGCCCAGCATGAAGTTCCGTTCGAATGTGAGGGCGGGACAATCGCAAAGAATGTGTTCCGCGGTCTCATCTTCTTGTTCACAGCCTCTACATAATCCTGTGTTAGTTAGACCCATTTTAAATAGGTGTCCTCGTAGCCCGCAGTGGCCAGTTAGAACGCCCGTTAGTGTTCGGAGGTTCCTTCTGGACATCATAAGGTTTTTTTTCGCTATTGACTTGTCTGGATAGCTCAGCATTATTTTTGCAAAATTGCAGTTTGTAGTATCATCCCATTTCCCTTTAAACAGTCGATGGGAGTATTCTTTAATGATATCTTTAATCGCTGCTGTTGTCAGTCCAGTGGTGGGGACGGGACCAACTAGTTTCCGTCCCGCAGCCGCCCTGGCCAGCGAGTCAGCGGTTTGATTACCTTTATATATGTCATGTCCCTTGATCCAGGTTAGGTTGACCACATTATTTAGAGATATGTTAGTCAGGGCTTGATGACATTCTAGTACTAGTCCCGAAGTAATTCGTGGTCTTTGCTTGCCTACTGTCTGTATAAATACAGATCGTATGGTTGGCGATGATGCGGCTTTTAATTTCGTAAGCCGCTATGGTTATGGCTGTCAGTTCGGATTGAAGCACGCTGGGTTCGGCGCCCATTGTCCATCCGATTTTCAGGTTTATAGTTGGTGAGTATATGCCACAGCCTGTGCCCACCTTGGTCTTAGAGCCGTCAGTGTACAGGTTAATGGATCCTTTAGACTCGCCTTTTATTGGTATTGTTCCTCTTATGTGGATTGTGTAGGGTTTATTGAAAATGAACCTTGCTGCAACTGAGTCCGCTCTTGCCTGTAGAATTGGAAGTTCCCCTGTAACATCCCTCCACAGGCGTCGTCCAGTTGAGCCAGTGCCTACATTAGTGTCTAGACCGACCATGCGAAGGCGTGTTAGAGTCATCAAAGCCGCTTTCCTTACAAATATATTAAGGGGGGTGAGATTCAATATCACCTCCATAGCTCTAGTCGGTGTAGTCCTTATAGCACCTGTGATATCTAAACATGCTATTCTTTGAATTTGATCTAGCTTATGTTTTGCCGTGATCTGTTCTGTTTTGGACCACCACACTATGGAACCGTAAGTTACCATGGGTCTTATTATGGCCGTGTAGATCCAATGGACTACTCTGGGAGAGAATCCCCAAGTCTTTCCTATGGTTCTGCGGCATTGATCCAAAGCAATATATGCTTTCTTTATTCTGTTCTCCAAGTGAGAATTCCACGTTAGCTTACTGTCAAAGGTAATACCAAGGTATTTGACCTCTGTTGAGAAGCTCAGTTTTGTATTGAAAAGAACGGGTGCTGTGAGATTCCCTAGTTTCTTTTTCTTTGTAAACAGAACCATTTCTGATTTCTTGGGATTTACAGATAGAGCGTGTTTAACGCACCACTGTTCCAACTTTCTAAGGGCAAGTTGTATTCTATCGCAGATTACATTCAGGAATTTGCCTGTTAGCAAAATAACCACGTCATCCGCGTATGCTATTGTGTATAGGTTTTCGTTGTTAAGGCGTCGCAAGAGGCTGTCTAGAACCATGTTCCATAGTAAGGGTGGGAGTACTCCTCCCTGCGGACAGCCTTTTGTTACCTTGCTCTTGACCTTAACATCGTCAGCCTTTATTTCTATTACTCGTTTAGAGAGCATATTCATTATCCATCCATTTACTGTTGGTGGAGTATGATAGTCAGCAAGTGCGTCTGATATTTTGGTAAAGGTCGTTTTGTCAAACGCCCCCTCTATGTCTACGAATACACCTAAGGCGGACTCCTTGTAGTCCATTGATCTTTCGATTTTATTTGAGACTGCGTATAGTGCTGTCTCCGTTGATCTGCCTGTAGTATGTATGCATGTTGGTTTGGGTGTAAGGGTTAATTGATAATCACTATATCTCTGATATATCTTTCGCATAGCCGCTCCATGGCTTTCATGGGAAATGATGTAAGGCTGATTGATCTAAATGATTTAGGGATACTGTAGTCAGCCTTCCCTGGTTTTGGTATGAAGACAACTCTGACTTCTCTCCAGGCCTTCGGGATGTATCTTAGGGCCAGTGATGACCTGAAAATCCCTACCAGGTGCGGAAGTAGTACCTCCATTCCCCACTGAAGTAGGGCTGGATATACGCCGTCCGGTCCTGGTGATTTGAAGGGGGAGAAGCCAGTGATGGCCCAACGAGCCTTGTCCTCATCAATAATTTTTGAGGCAATTTGTCAGTCTTTGTTTGTGGGTATCACCTCTACAGCCACGTCCACATGTTCTGTGTCTGCTGATTTTTATAGTGGTGGAACCCGGAAAGTGTGTAGCAACCAGACAGTTGATGCTTTCTTCAAGGCCATCCTCGTTTTTTAATTTTCCTATACATTGATATGGATCTTTATTAAGAGCTTTTTGGAGCATAGCTGCATCAGAAAAATCTTCAATTTTCTCACAGTAGGATGTCCAGGCCGCTCTTTGTTTTTGTCTTATGACGTTTTTGTATTCTTTGAGGAGGGATCTGTACAGTTCCCAGTCCTCATCGAGTTTGGTTGTTTTAGCCTTGTTAAAAGCTTTCCTGGCGTCCTTTTTGAGGTGATCTAGTTCTTGGCACCACCAAGGGCAGGCTGTACCATCGTTTTTGACCAACCTCATGGGACAGGCGCCTTTATAGGCCTTTAGCATTGCGTTTTGGATTGTATTGGAGTACATTTCCAAATCGTTGTGTAATTTGGGTGTTTTAGTTTCTACATACCGCAGTTCCTCTACCAACAGCTCGTGGTATTGTACCTTATCTGTTTTTCGAGTATCCCGGATTAGTGTAGATGTTGTTACAGAAAAGTTTATTTCATACGTTAACCAGCGGTGGTCTGACATTGAAGCTTTGCCAGATACCTGTGTGTTATGATAAAGTCGTAAAGTGACTTACCTCTAGTGTTTATGTCCTTACTTCCCCAGCTGATATGGTGTGAGTTAGAGTCACAGCCCATAACAAGCTCCAAACTGTGTTTGCGGCAGTATTCTACCAGATCCTCCATTTCTTTCCCAGGTGGTGGTGTGACTGCATCTGAGGGGAGGTATACTGAAGCCAGGACAATGATTTTCTTTTGGCCATTCGTAACATATTCCATCCTGATTGCAGTGACGTCTGAGGTGGAAAGATGTATAAGCAGATGACCTCGGAATGACCTAGGGATGTAAATGGCTGTCCTAGGTTGACTATTGCTTGGAAAGCTAAAAATTTTACCCATTAGTTTGCCTAAGCCTAATATCTTGGTTTGATTTCTCCAGGGTTCCTGGATCAGTGCTACTGTATCCTGCAGCCCATCAAGGCGTTGGCATAATGTTACCGTTGCTGCCCTGCTGTGCTGCAAGTTACACTGTATAAATCTTACCTGTTTAGAAACTGGTGCCTTGTTAGCCATGACGGTGTAGGTAGCAGTTCTTTAGTTTTGCTCAGTTGGAGTGAGCGTAGTGTCACTGGAGGCCGATGTGCTCGACCCACCTTGGGTTGGTGTCTCGACGTTCCCCCTAGAACCACTATCGTACGCCACAGATTGCGGCTCGACAGCAGTCCCCTGAGGTTCGTCGTCGACCACCATCTTCTCAGCGGTCGTTGGGGCGGGAGTGGCGGCAGTGGCGGCAGTGGTGGCATCGCCGACCTGCACTGCTGCGGAGGTCTCCATTCTGGCTCTCAAAGTCAAAGAGGTGAACGCGTAGGTCAACCTCATTGACCTATTTTTGAGTAGCTTTATATCCTCGTCTCCTATGCCGAAGACGAAGTGGTGTCCTTCTGGGGCCGTCTTTGCCTCATGGTGAAAGATACACCATTTGGCTACTGTGAGGTCTGGATTCTGACCTTCAAGTCGACGTAAGATTGTCTCTATATTTTCATTGTCCCCAGCAGATTCTCCTGGTACCCAGAGAGAAGTCTTGGTAAGCTTTGGGAGTTGATTTATTCCCACGACTGCAAGTGAAGCATTACTCCATGGTACTAGGCTGGCAACGGTGTGCTTCAGCCACATTAGGGATATATCATCATCGCAAACGACTCTGATAATCTCCCCCGAGTAGGTCCACGTGCGAAATGTGGGAGGTTTGGTTTTGCTAGATGAGGCGGACATGATGTTTTTGTCCAGCTCTCCCATAAGCATTTTTTGACAACCGGCTCCATATCGGCGGTAATTTTGCCATAAGGGTTGTCTTTGTCTATAATAGCTACCCTCAGGTGGCTGGTAGCCGCCTGACTGTAGCTGCTTTTAGGTCGGGAAGGTGCGACTTCTTGTCGCGGCCTTTTTTGGTCCCTTATAGGAGTTACCTCCGTGGACGAACCCGACCGGTGTCTTTTTTTGTCTGTGGGTGTGACGCGTTCCGTGCCTCTTTTGGAGGAGGAATCAGCGTCGCTGCCCTTAGACATTAGTTTTAAAGTGGAAGGTTGTGATGAACCGGCGGCTGCTGGAGTAGCCTTTTCCCGTTCTACACGCACCTTCCTCCTTCTATTTGCTTCAGCACCATAGATGCGTTTGCCGCGGCGCTGCTTGGTTGTTTGAGGTGAGCGTTGCCGTCCATCCTCAGATTTGTTGTCATCATTTTTTTTTCCTTTTTTCCATGGCTGTCCCACGAGTAGCTAGGCAAGTAACCCGTCTCTCCTGGCAAAGCCCCGCATGCCAGGAGAAGGCTAAATTTAAACTGGGTTTCGCCCGGTTCCCAGAGTTCGCATAATAACGATTGAGCTCCCCCTCAATCATGCAGCCCTCGGACGGTGTAGGTAGCGTTCCTTTGTTTTGCTCATTGGAGTGAGCGTGGTCCGGACGATGAGTCTTCGCAACAGCTTGGGTTGGTTTGATTCCTCCCCTAGAACCACTATCGTACGCCACAGATCGGCTCGACAGCAGTCCCTGAGGTTCGTCGTCGCACCATCTTCTCAGCGGTCGTTGGGGCGATGGCGGCAGTGGCGGCAGTGGTGGCACGCTCAGCCTGCCTGCTGCGAGGTTCCATTCTGGCTCTCAAAGTCAAAGATGAACGCGTATCAACCTCTTGCCTTTTGTTTGAAATTTATTCTGTCTCTATGCCAAGACGAAGTGGTGTCTGGGGCGTCTTGCCTCATGGTGAAAAACACCATGGCTACTGTGAGGTCTGGATTTTGACCTTCAAGTCGGACGTAGTTATCTATATTTTCATTGTCCCTTAGCAGATTCTCTGTACAAGAAGTCTTGGTAAGTTTTGGAGTTGATTTATTCCCGACTGAGTGAAGCATTACTCCATGGTACTAGGCTGGAAGTGTCTTCAGCCACATTGGGATATTCATCATCAAACATTGATAATCTCCCATAGGTCCAGTGCGAATTGAGGTTTGGTTTTGACTAGATGAGGCGTACATATATTTTGTCCAGCTCTCATAGCATTTTTTTGACAACCGCTCCATATCGGCGGTAAAATTTGCCATAAGAAGTTTATACGTCATAATACTCCTCAGAAGCTGGTAAGCCGCCTGACAGTGCTTTTAGGTCGGAAGGTGCGACTTTTGTCGCCTTTTTTGTAACCTTTATTAGGTTACCTGGGAGATACCGACCGGTGTCTTTTTCTAGTGGGGTGACGGTTCCGTGCCTCTTTTGAGAAATAGTCGCTGCCCTAGACTTGTTTAAAAGTGGAAGTTGTGATGAACGGCGGCTGCGGAGTACCTTCCGTTTAACGCACCTTCCTTTCTTTGCTTCAGCCCATAGATGCGTTAGTGCGCTGCTGTTGGTTGTTTGAGGTGAAGCGTTGCCGTCCATCCCAGATTTATGTTGTCATCATTTTTTTCCTTTTTTTCCTGGCTGTCCCACGATAGCTAAATTCTTCTTTGGCAAAGCCCCGCATGCCAGGAGAAGGCTAAATTTAAACTGGGTTTCGCTGGATGCGGTTTCCGCGAGCTTGTTAAGGCATTATTTAGCTACTTCTTCATAAAGAAAAAATTATACCAATGCACATAATTTTTTTGAGAAAATTAACAATTTCTGTCAAAATGTCAAAAAAGCCCTCTAGCGGCGACATGTGCAACTAACAAAACTTCAAATATTTTAAGATTTATAGCACAAGAATAGTTATTTTTAACTAGTCCAAGTTTGTTAAAATCGGCTCAGCCTTTTCGAAGATACAGGGTGTCTTTTACGGAAAACTTTGAATACCCCCACCACTTTATTTTTAGAGATATAGCAAAAATTGTCAAACAAAAAAGGTTCAGATTATCCTCGACTTTAAAAATTAGGTATTTTTTTGTAAGGTTAATATAGTAAAATTCTCAGAAACATCACTTTTTTAGATTCAAGATTGCAGTTACGCCCCCTAGCGGCCATTTCAGAAACTTGAAAATAACTTTCAGCTATTTCTCTTGACCACTTTTACCAAAAATATTTTTTCCCCAACGGTGTGCGCTAAAGGGTTTCTGAGATACAGCCGACGTCCTTCCCTATTTGAACACCCGGTACAGGGTGTCAGGATTTCGTTGTAATTGCAGGGTATCTCGGTTATTATTAGAAATACAGACTTGCGGTTTTTATAAAGTGTCGGTACTTTTGAATAAAACGAAAGATAACACTTAAATATTTTTTATGACTTTCTTAGACTTTACCAAACAGGGCGAAAAATCGTGTTTTCCCATTTTTCTTCTTTTTCTTTTTTCCCATTTTTAGTCTGTATATCGATCTTTTACAATTTGAACTCTAAGCCTAACAAGCTGCGTTTATATAACTCCAACTAAAGTAACATTAAAAAAAACTGCTACTGCATTTTTATATATATTTTTATGCCTACATATTATTTTTAATAGTATTAAAATTTATATCAAATTTAAAATATAACCTTGCAAAATGCAAAAACTACTTATATATTTAGCTGTTAAAATTATTGTTCAAATGGAAATCCTTTATGTTTTATTTATTTATTACACACAGTTCTAATTCTGCGTAGTGCGAATATAATTATTAATGGATGGCTTTCCAAATTCTTATTTTATGGCATTCCGAAGCTCTTAAATCACATAATGTTAAGTACAAGTTATTTAATTGTTTAAATAACCTTATTAGAAAAAATCCAGATTTTATAAATCTAGTAACCTTGGACGCCACCTAACAGGGCTATGGGTGCAAATCCAATGACCTAAAAAAATCATTATCCAAATATGCTCTTATAATTTGTGCATTATTTGCTGGAACACCGTCTTGCTAAAAATTTAACTGATTTAACAGGGTTTACAGTTCATCCTCGTATAATTTAGGTAAATTATTTTCCCGAACATTTAACCTATTTGCTGTTAAACGTCTTTCATATTTAAGTACCTATTCGCTGTTAAACTTATTTTATAAATATGAAATTTAAGTTTAGATCCCAGAATAAAACACGCCACGCTAAAACCAAAATCACCTTGTTGCTACCTGGAAAAAATAATATGTTGATTTTTTTGGAATTATGTTAAAACTCGGATATGGCTTTAATCTTTAAAAAATTATGGACTGATGGCTATTTTAAGTTTTTTGTTTTTAAAATCTTTCTATTATGGCCAACTATGCAATATTAAGTTTTAAAATTAAAAACAATAATTTATTTTCTAAAAATATAAAATAACTATTGGGTATTATCTATTTTTAACAAACTCTCATCCGACATAATTAATTTTTTTTATATCCTGGGTGGTCCATGAGAAAAAATATTTGATTCATAAAATATTAAATTTGAGAAAAATCTAATAATACCACTGGATTCTACGTAAAAATCCCTACTAATATTAGTTGTTACTTTTGTTGTAAGTTGCAATATAACTGAAATACAAGGTCCAAAAAAAAATAAAAAAATTGCCCTGTAAGTTAAAAACAAAGAAACCATAAAAAAAAATTAGTGTCATCTTTCGTTTCATTAAAAAGTAGCGACACTTCGTAAAAACTGCAATTCTGTCTCCGATAATAACCGCGGTACCCTGCAAAACAAGAACATCCGAACACCCTGTATATTCAATGAAAAAAGACTATGAAAAAAAAATTCACCCTCAGAATAGACGAGTCACATGAAATTTAGTGAACGAGAGTTTGATCACGGATTAAGGATCAGATTTGTATAATTTAAAATGGCGGATTCAATATGGCCGACGAGTTTTAAAAAAAAATATTTAATTTGATTTTGGTCCACCGTATTGGAGTTTGCAATCCTGAAATCGTAATCGGCAAACCTTAAAACTCCTCTGTACCGAATATGACGTAAATCGGAGTTTTGAATATTTAGTCCATCTTATTGAACCGGTCATCATAAATATTACAAATCTGACTGTTTTTGTATAAATATAAATAACGGAAAAATCTGTAGTTTTGCTGCTATTTTTTTTTAAATATTGGTATTTTAGACCTGTTTTTAAAATAAGAAAGCTTCTGTCTCCATTTCTACCTTAAATTTGTTTAAGGATAAAATACTTCGGGAGACATACATCGCATGTAAAGTAGGTACTAACTACTTTCTTCGTGAGTCTGTGTTATTTACGATAAATCTATTATAAACTTAACAAAAGAAACTAAAAGTTTTTAAGGTGCATTATTAGACCAATGTATTATTAATGAACGGTATGAAAGAGTTTATTGTTTGATATAAAAAAAAATCAAGAAAAAATTATAAATTGTAAAATTTAAAATATCACAACTTTCTCAAATTTAAAGGAACATATTTGTTCGTGCGCTTTAAGCAGATTGCCAGGACTAGACAACAAAAATCATAATCAATATTGCTTTGTCTAAACAAATTTAACTTAAAAATAAGTAAAAATTAAGACATTTTAGTAAGAAGTAGGGCTAAGTATAAATCTCAGCTAACTAGTTTTTTAAAAGGTTTGTAAATCCCAGAAAGTAAAACCACTTTAAGTTATGTTAAAATTATTAAACTTAATGCCAAAATAAATAGAATAAAACTTCATTTAGGCAAATTTGAGTTAATACAATCGGATTTGGAAGGGGTTGCTACCGATTTTGATAACGAATTAGATAAGAAGGCTAATTTCAAAGACAGTCATTTTAGTGTTATTGTTACAGCAAAAACATTGATTAAAAATAATTATCCCAATAATGATTTTTTTAGCGTGAGTGAGCCCAGGCATAGTAATTTAGGCGTAGCTGAAATAGAAGTAATTGGGGTTAAATTACCGGTTATCACTTTTTCAAAATTCTCTGAGGGATATAAAGCATGATTATAATTTAAACATATATTTTGCAGTCCTATTCAGGACAACAAGATGCTTAGCCCAATTAAAAGTTTTTCTACTTATGGCCATCCCTGCAGGATGCAGCCGCAAATGTCATTCGGTTATAAAATTTTGCAGGTTATAGCTATTCTATAGTTTGGACAACTTTGTGTGAAAGGTATGATAATAATCGTTTATAAGTACGTATGCTTGATTTAGAAATTATTTAAAAAAATCATCTAAAGAAATTAGGTTTTTTTTTGATATGTCTAAAAATTAAGGGCTTTAGCATCTTTAAACCAAGAAACTAAATATTGGAAAACTATAATAGTCAGCACAAAATTAGATGCGGTTACTTAGCTTAAATGGAAACAGTTAAAAAACACACAAGAAAACATTTTGTTTTGGTAGTACATTAAAGATTTTCTGCTTGGGACGTAGTGCGTGCTTTGTTTGACGCTGGTAGTCAGTCAAATTTTATGACATTAGAATTTTATAAAAAGTAAAAAATAAACAAAAAAAATTAAATGTAAGCTGTAGGGCTTTATGGCAGAGCACTTTTAAAATGTGATGTGCGTATGAGGTCCTTGCATGATACATTTAATGCCAATTTAAAATTTTTAGTATTGCCATACACTTATGTAGATTCTTAGTGTAAGAATTAATGTTAGTTGGATTAATATTCCTAAGAATATTGCTTTGGCTGATCTGTCTTACAATAAACCTAGTTAAATAATGATGGGTGAATCTAAAAAAAAGCTTTACGTAGATATTTTTAAATCTAAAAATGAATGAAAAGAAACATATGGGAACTTTGTCACTATACATTATGACTTTGGTCATATGAGATCAGCATTAAATATTGATGATGAGTGAACAAACGTACTTTACGCCTCATCACGGTATATGAAAAAAGGGTTCTCTAACAACAAAGTTGCGTATTGTATGCAAACTTTCTCTAAAAAATCCTTTAATCAACTTTAAATGGTAGAACCTGTATTACAACCCGACTTAATTAGCATTTTGCTTAAATTTCGTGGATTTCCTTATGTTATGTCGGATTATATAGCAAAGACATATCGACAAGTGTTGATAGAACCCAGTCAGCGTTGTTTACAAAGGATTTTCTGGCACAACTCCCCTTCAGAGCCTATACAAATATTTGATTTCAATACTGTAATATACGGTCGGGCATGTGCAAAATTTCTGGCTATAAAATGCATTATGCAGTTCGCCGAAGATTGCAAGAAAAACTTACCAGATATTTCTTAGAGAATGAATACCAATTTTTACGTAAATAATTTTTATGTTCGGTTGATTTAATTGAAAATAGTACATATGTGTGTAAAAATGAAAAGCAGTTGTTTAAGGTTTGGACAAAATAAAAATACTAAAACTTCTAAATTTACTTGGGCAGGTGCGTTCGATGAATTGATGTATTAAATTAGCATAGATAATAAAAAACATAGATTTTTTAATTTTTAGGGCAATCACGATGAATTTGTTATGTGCGAAAAGTAGGGTCAGTCCCTTAAAATCGTTAACTATGCGGCGTTTAGAAATATATGGAGCCTTAATTTTAGCCCGGTTAGCTGATAAGGTCCTGGTGGATTTGATCCAAAAAATTAAACGCTGTATATTTTAACAGATTTAAATTTTCTAATCAGGTGGGTAAAAACTAGACCAAATTTACAAAAAAACATGTGTTAGCGCTCGTGTATCTATAATTTACGCCTTGACAAAAGGCTATTAATGGCGGCATATTCCAAGTATCCATCCATCCATGGAAAATTTTGTCCCGAGTCATTTTTCCGACAAAGTTCTATACTTAAAACTTGGTCAAGCGATCGCCTATTTTTTATTAAAAATAAAGAATTATGACCAAAGTCTGTAGTAAAAACAAATAATGAACCTGATTTGCGCCCAATTGAAAAGTTTTTTTGATAAGTTTCGGCTGAATTTCACAGTTTCTTTTTAAAAAAACTCTTAAGTTCTCCAAAGTTATTACATATTTTAGCTGTTACATTTTATTTATAATTGCCAAAAGAAAAAATAAAATAAGCTTGATGAGATCCTAAAGGGTTCTCTTTCTACTCGTGAACTTGTCATGAACAGTATGTCTAGTTAAAATTTTTCCACAAACGAGTTTTCCAGTGTTGAATTCTAAAAGCAAGCTTTTAGCCTAAATCCTTTTAGGGATAAAGATGGCATTTTGCGCGAAGCAGAGCGATTAAAAAATGTAAATTATGATAAAGAAACATTGTATCCTTATATCTTTTAAACATGGGTTAGCAAAAATGGTTTTTATGGCTAAGCCTTACCGCTTAATGCATGCTGGTTATTAATTATCAATAAGGGAAGCATATTGGCTAATTAATACTAAAAATTTGGTTAAATTGATCGTAAAACATTGTTTAAAATTTGTTTAATATAAAGCACAAAACACACATTCACACAATCTACCTAAAAGTCATTTAATACCAGGTTCTGTATTTAGCCATACCTAGGGTACTTATTTTTACTGAGTGTTAAAATTCTCAATAATTTAATTCAATCTAATAAATCATAAATACGGTTAAACTTTCTTGTGTAAATAAAATATTTTTCAGTAAATACAAAACAATTTGTACGTCGGTATAGCCCTTTAAAAAATTAAATGAATATTTTATAGCATAATCTCTAAACCCTACTTTGCATCCTAGTAACGATAAACTGTTATTTATTCAACAAATTTTGGCTAGAAAGTTATTTAATCAATGTATGCCATTTGTTTAAGGTTTTTTTTTATAAAAAGAAACTGACATTAAATTTAACAATTTAAAAACATTCTTGGATATGTAAGCGTAGGGTTAACTATTCATATTACACTAAAACTTAGTTTTTAGAGTATAATTAGGTAAATTGAATAAACATCTTAGTTTTCTTTATTGTTTGTTAAAAATAATAAGCATTAAGCCCGGGTTTGGTATGAAAAAATATTTTATTATGTGTCCAGTAATTATGTGATTTGTGGGATTAAACAAAATTACCCTATATTTTTACGCACAAATCATAAGAACCGTATTTTATTATTACTTGAACAATTACTAAATATCATATTTTACAAAGCAGCTATTTGCTTTAAGCTTACAAAATTTGAAAAGCTGCTAGGTATACGAAAAGCTTTGTTTTAGCCTAGCTTAAACTATGCGTCCGGATTTCAGCGTTGCCTATAATATCAAAGAAGTTTTATAATATATATTCATATTTAATGACAGTGTTTATGGTATGAGATTTTATGATACCTTTAAATAAGTAACCAAAGAGACATTTGATATTACAGCCTAAATGAACTGAACGCAAGTATTATATTTTTATAGTGCAATAGCGGGAGTTACAAATTCGATGCATTAGAATTGATATCTTGATTACTCTATGAGATAAATAAGGGTTTAATAAAAGCAAAGCATTTTATTACTTAAAAAAAAAAATCAATTAATTTTCGGGATACCTAAAAAATAAAAACAGAAAATGTTTTTACAGCGTAATTTTTAAAATATATATTAAAAATATATATATATATATATATATATATATATATATATATATATATATATATATATATATATATATATATATATATATATATATATATATATATATATATATTGTGCCTGTTTAGAAAATTAAAAATCCCTCTTAAAAGAAGTCAGAGTTTACCTCAGAGTATTAACACGTAAAAAGTAATCTACGATGGAAGATTGTTTGGTTTTTTGTTACTAGAAATAGAAATATTTAGGTTGTACAAATCAAATCTTATTATGGTACGGCTAATTTTCTATAAAAAACAGAGGCGCAGGCAAAAAAAACAATCAAGGAAGTAAAAAGCGAAAACTGGAGATCTTTTACGTGTCCTTTAACCCAAATACACCCATTAAAACAGTATGGAATATGTTAAATAGTTTTAAGAACAAAAAGCAAGAAAATAGATTAGAAAACTTGTTGAATGATTCATGGGTTGAATATTTTCACTGCCAATCA
Source organism: Listronotus oregonensis (assembly GCA_019359885.1). NCBI lineage: Eukaryota > Metazoa > Arthropoda > Insecta > Coleoptera > Curculionidae > Listronotus > Listronotus oregonensis. The sequence goes on along the minus strand of JAHBCN010007131.1, from coordinate 16,518 downwards.
GCTTTACCATATAAATGCTATCGACCAATTAGTACGAAATACCAAAATTAGAACAAATATTTATTTTTGGACAAACCTTTAAGCATGATGAACAGAAAAAGCATTAAAAAAATAACAATTCTGCACCTGGCATACATAATTTACAGTCCTCCATAATTTTCAAGCCGCCAGAAACTGTAAAAAAGTCCTTATCTCAAATACTAAATAATATATTTTTTTTTTAGGAACACATCGTATTCCAAAAGATTAGAAAGAATATATTATTGGTCACATCAATAAAGCAGAGAAACATCTCGCGTTATCCAATAGACCCATTGCTTTAGCATCCTGTGCCCTTAAAACCAACGACTAACTAAAAACAGAGATAATGTTGAATGGGTAATAACAAAGTGTTTTTTAAAGACCTAATTTGCTCTTAGCAGGGGAACAGCCATACAAGAAGCTTTTGCAGACCTGACGACAGACATTCATTTGGGTTGAAAAAAAAATAGTGTACTTTAGCGACCATCCTAGAAATTTATGAAGCATATGATAATGTTGCATATAATACACTAGCTAACAAAATGAAGAACGTTAGAATTCCATACACATTGATCAAAAATTTTTATGACATATATCATACCCGCCAAATATTTATACGGACTAATAAAGGTTTATAAAAACCAAAACAAGCAAAAATTGAATTTGGCAGTATACTAACCCCACTTCTCTACACAATATATATACATGACTAAGGTTAAACTTTCGATAATAGCGATATCAATATACTTTTATAATGCTTATGTTCGCTTGCTTCTGGACTATTCCAGTGTATTTTATAGCATAAGATCCGGTATTAAAAAATATACATTTATCTGTTCATTGGATAAAAAATGTTTTATAGGCTCATTTTAAACTTATGAATTTGTGAAAACAACCTCTGCCACCCAATTTTTGACATTTGTTAATTTACATAACTGAAAAGCGATTTTTTTAATACTTTAATTCTTTTTTGTTAAAAAAAGTGCCTTACATTTATTTTGTAACATTAAGCCGTTCTCGCACAAATACGTTTTTATATAACACGGAGCAGATTACCACAATAAAATACCAGTCGTATTTATTTTTTTTATCAGTGTATTATTGACGACAGTTTTTAAATGTCTATACTAAAATTAAGTATTTTTATATATTAGTCAATGTGCGTATCTTAAAATAATATTTATACCCTTTTGTAGGCCTGTTATTACCATTTAATATTATTATTTTTTAATAAAATACTCATTTTCCCAATTTCCCAAATAGCTTTACTTTCGTGTTGGATAACGCCTACTAATTAATCAAAATTTAAGCTGAAAATGATTAGGGAAATACGAAACCTTTTAATGTAAGTTAATTTAAAATAAAATACAAAGTTAATAATACGTTTAATAATAAGAAATAATATTAAAAGAAAAATTATTTGGCTTTTCTCCAGAATAAAGATATTTATATATTATTTTAAAAAATTATACTTTTTTTAGAGATTATTATGGAGAGCTAATCTGCTCTGCCTAAATAATAATAATCTCTAAAAAAGATAATTTTAAATAATATATAAATATTTATTCTGGAGAAAAACCAAAAAATCAAATAAACTATAAAAAAATTTTTATATTAAATGTTTTGAAAAACTTAAAAAAAAAATGTTTACCCTAAAAATTGTATTTAAATTTTGTATTCCCTAATTCAATGGTTATAATAAAAATATAACTTTAAGGATATGTACAATTAAATAATTTTTAGTTTTTTCTTTTCTGTTAAATATATTATTAGTGATTTTAATTTATTTACCTGCCGGCGAAATAAATATTTATTGGTAAATTTTAAAAAATAGAATTTAATATAAAGGGATTATAAATAAATTACCAATTTTTCTTTTATGCACTTTAATAAAAAGGAAACGATTGCTAAGTAAATATTAAAACACTTTTTAGACAAAGAATCATGTTAGAATATTATAATGATAAAATTATACCTATTACTATAATAATATTTTTTAAAAACATTGTGGGTAAATTTGCATTAATTAAACATAATATATTTTATAAACATCTTTTTTTTATGAAAACCTCTTTTGGAAGTAAATTTTAAACATAAAAGGTATACATAAACAATTTCAATTATTATCAAGAATAACAAATTTTTGCTATTTGTCTGCTATGAGATTGTCAAAATATATTTTTGAAAGCTTTTTTTTTTCTGGCACAATTTAGGGTAACACTGATCCTAATCAGAACAATATTGGTATAAATTATATGTCTAAATTACAAAAAACGTACATTAAAAATTAAATTTGAAAAAAAAACCGGTATGAACTAAAGAGCTTTTTTACAAAAGCTTTATTTTAATTTTTATTAAAATTCATTTAAACTAGGTTAGTTATTACGAAACCGTAAAAAAAATTAAATAATTTGTTGTTCTTTTAATAGAAATATGTAATAAAACATATTATTTTAAAGGGTTTAATATTATAGCTTTAATCCTCAAATAATCATGGTTAATAAAATTGTAATTAATAAAAATACAGGATTAAAAATTCGATTCATTGGCATTGCTAACTATAAAAGATCAAGGGATAAAATGGCATATAGTATAGTTTAATTATTAAAAAAAACATTAAAAATTAAAATTGAAATTTAAGATATTTGCAAAAAACATATTTATATATTTTTGAAAGGTAATATTGATATTTATGCTTCATCCAAAAATATTTTTATTTCTTAACAACGGCGATGCGTTTATTTAAGCACTAGATTTCTATTTTTATTAAATAGCTTTTAATCTCTTAAACAAAAATTTGTCACATTTGTTACTAAAATGTTCTTTGTAAAAGCTATTTGTCAGAATGTGAAATTTCAAAAAATTCAATTTAACTTTAATTTCTGCAACTTAGTAATAAAAAAATTCAAGTAGATATTTTTATTTCTAGTAACAAAAATAGACCAAACAATCTACCATTGTAGATTACTTTTTACGTGTTAATACCCTAAGATAAACTCTGCCTTCTTTTAAGAGGGATTTTTAATCTTCTAAAGAGGCAAATGAGAAACTTTTTTATTTGCAATTTGTCAGAAAATTCTATTCTTCATAAAAGTTGGTGCATGGTCTCAAACTGTATTAGCAGTAGTTACTTTTATTAAAAGTTGAAAGGTATACAGGGTAGGTCAAAAAAATTGAAAACTGCTTAAAAGTAAAGTACCCTTATTTTAAAAAATATAACAAAATGTTATAGGGAAAAGTTATTTAGATTTTAAATCTATACCCAAATACCAAGTCATGGCTTTCTATTCAAATTTTTAGTTTTTTTTTTGAAATTGTTTATATTGTTCTAATTTTATATTTGTTTAAAGAACCCAAAACTAACTTACTTTTAAACAACTGTTCTTAAATTAAAACATATTTGTAAAATTAGACTGAATTTATATTTTTTTTGCCATTCACCAACTTCAAGTTTGTTGCAAGGATATGTAATAGAACTTTAAAACTCCCTAAATATATTTTTAAGCAAGGTAAGTACTTTATTTTTAATAATATGTGTGTAAAAAACTTTCAAAAAAGTATAATATTTTTATATTAATTTCATATCAAAATGTTACAAGTTGAGCTAATACTAAAACAAAAATAATAGTAGATCGCTATGAAAAAAAAAAACAACTGAGTTCTAAGATTTTTTCTTATTAAAGTACAACTATTTTAATTCTAATCTTTTTAATAATATGGAAAAATAATTTAAGAAATGTCCGAAGACTATTGCAAGAATAAAAAAAAATAAAAAAACAATTTAAAACTGCTTAAAACAAGAACTATCGTAAGGTCTCTGTATGACTACCATCCCTTTCAATGCACCTTATTGTTCTCGCGTTAAATTCCCTTAATGTAGATGCCAACACCCTAGCAGGAATATTTCTACAATGAAATCTTATTGAAGTTTGTAGTTCTTGAACATTATTAAACGGTCTATCTTTATAAACTGTTGCTTCAAATATCCACACAAGAAAAAATCCACTGGTGTCAGGTCTGGCGAACGAGGAGGCCACCGTGGATCTGTATTTCGTCCTAACCATTTATTGCCAAATTTTCTATTCAGCCATTGAGCAACATCTCTGGTAGAATGAGCAGGACATCCATCATGTATAAACCACAAACGTTCTTGTAACGGCATCGATCTAAATTTCCAGTTCATTTTCCAAAAAATTTAGATAACTATTCCCATTTAGGATTTCTGGGAAAAAGAAGGGACCTATTAGTTTATCATTTAAGATACCACACCAAACATTAGTTTTTTGGTAATATTGATTTTTGTTGTCGATAACAAAATTTGGATTTTCATCAGACCACCATCTACAATTTTGGGACGATAGTACACCATTTGTGGTAAAAGTCGACTCATCTCCGAATAGGATATGGTGATGAAAATCTCTTTGTTCTTCTATTTGACCTTGGACCCATATTGAAAAATCTTAAATCATAATCCCTTTCTTGTAATGTACAAATAAATTTCGGTTTGTATGGGTAATATTTGTTTTTTTTAAGTATTCGCTTTACAGAGGGTTTTTTAATACCAGTATATTCAGAAATCTGTTTTGTGGACGTTTTGGGATTTTCAATAACTGTCTGAAGTACGTTTAATTGGTTTTCTTCCGTACAGACAGTTTTTATTCGTTCATCATGGTACTTATATGACAATGATCCTGTCGCCTTAAAATGGTTTAGAATTCTACTTACAGTTGAATAATGAATTTGTTTTTCTGGATGCCGTCCGTTAAAAATATCTGCAGCTTCACGCATATTTTTATAACCATCTCCACAAATTAAAACTAGTTCTGCCTTTTCAGTTATTGTTAAGGATACTCGAGGAGGCATTTGTAATTAAAAAAAAACAGTTAGGTACTATGAAACAAACGTTTTATGGATAAGTTTAAAAAAGCTAAAAACTGTCAAACAAGAAATAGATTTTCTTGTCAGTCATTTGTTTTTTCATGGCTCCCTGCTATTTGCTTTGCTTCAATATAAGTTCAACTTGAAGCATTTTGATTTATTTTTTTACAGAAATGTAATACATTTTTTAAAGATTTCTATTGGCATATAATTAAAAATTAAGTACTTGCCTTGCTTAAAAATATATTTAGGGAGTTTTAAAGCTCTATTAAATATCCTTGCAACAAACTTGAAGTTGGCGAATGGCAAGAAAAATATAAATTCAGATTAATTTTACAAATATGTTTTAATTTAAGAACAGTTATTTAAAAGTAAGTTAGTTTGAGGTTCTTTAAACAAATATAAAATTAGAACAATATAAACATGCATTATACAGGGGAAATTCAAAAATTTCAAAAAAAACTAAAAATTTGAATAGAGGGCCATGACTTGGTATTTGGGTATAACTTTAAATTCTAAACAACTTTTCCCTATAACATTTTGTTATATTTTTTAAAATAAGGGTACTTTACTCTTAAGCAGTTTCAATTTTTTTGACCTACCCTGTATACCTTTCAATTTTTAATAAAAGCAACTACTGCTAATACAGTTTGAGACCATGCACCAACTTTTATGAAGAATAAAATTTTCTGACAAATTGCAAATAAAAAAGTTTCCCATTTGTTGCATACTTAATGGACCACACTGTATATATATATATATATATATATATATATATATATATATATATATATTATATATATATATTTATATATATATATATATATATATATATATATTTTTTACATACATCCTGTATTTTTATCAATCTATCACAATTTTATTAACCATGATTATTTGAGAATTAAAGCTATAATATTGAAGCCCTTTAAAATAATATGTTTTATTACATGTTTCTATTAAAAGAACAACAAATTAATTCATTTTTTTCTACGGTTTTGTAATAACTAACCTAGTTTAAATTAATTTTAATAAAAATTAAAATAAAGCTTTTGTAAAAAACCTCTTTGGTTCATACCGGTTTCTTTTTAAATTTAATTTTCAATGTACGTTTTTTGTAGTTTAGACCCTTAATTTATACCAATATTTGTCTAATTAGGATCAGTGTTACCCTAAATTGTGCCAGAAAAAAAAAGCTTTCTAAAATATATTTTGACAATCTCATAGCAGACAAATAGCAGAAATTTGTTATTTTTGATAATAATTGAATTTGTTTATGTATAATTTTTTATGTTTAAAATTTACTTCCAAAAGAGGTTTTTATAAAAAAAGATGTTCATAAAATATAATATATTTAATTGATGCAAATTTACCCACAATGTTTTTTAAAAATATTATTATAGTAATATGTATAATTTTATCATTATAATATTCTAACATGATTCTTTGTCTAAAAAGTGTTTTAATATTTACTTAGCAATCGTTTCCTTTTTATTGAAGTGCATAAAAGAAAAATGGGTAATATATTTATAATCCTTTTATATTAAATTCTAAACTTTCTTAAAATTTGCCTATAAATATTTATTTCGCCGGCAGGTAAAGAAATTAGAATTACGAATAATATATTTAACAAAAAAAAAAACTAAAAATTATTCTATTGTACATATCCTTAAAGTTATATTTTTTAATATAGCCATTGAATTTGGGAATACAAAATTTAAATACAATTTTTAGGGTAAACATCGTTTTTAAGTTTTTCAAAACATTTTTACTATATTAATATTTTTTTATTTCTATATTATTGCTTTTCCAGAATAAGATTATATTATTTTAAAATTATACTTTTTTTAGAGATATATATTATTGCAGAGCAATAGCTCTCATAATAATCTCTAAAAGAAATTTAAATAATATATAAATATCTTATTCTGAGAAAAGAAATATTTCTTTAATATTATTTCTTATTATTAAACGTATTATTAACTTTGTATTTTATTTTAAATTAACTTACATTAAAAGGTTTCGTATTTCCCTAATCATTTTCAGCTTAAATTTTGATTAATTAGTAGGCGTTATCCAACACGAAAGTAAAGCTATTTGGGAAATTAGGAAAATGAGTACGGGATTTTATTAAAAAATAATAATATTAAATGGTAATAACAGGCCTACAAAAGGGTATAAATATTATTTTAAGATACGCACATTGACTAATATATAAAAATACTTAATTTTAGTATAGACATTTAAAAACTGTCGTCAATAATACACTGATAAAAAAATAAATACGACTGGTATTTTATTGTGGTAATCTGCTCCGTGTTATATAAAAACTTATTTGTGCGAGAACGGCTTAATGTTACAAAATAAATGTAAGGCACTTTTTTTAACAAAAAAGAATTAAAGTATTAAAAAAATCGCTTTTCAGTTATGTAAATTAACAAATGTCAAAAATTGGGTGGCAGAGGTTGTTTTCACAAATTCATAAGTTTAAAATGAGCCTATAAAACATTTTTTATCCAATGAACAGATAAATGTATATTTTTTAATACCGGATCTTATGCTATAAAATACACTGGAATAGTCCAGAAGCAAGCGAACATAAGCATTATAAAAGTATATTGATATCGCTATTATCGAAAGTTTAACCTTAGTCATGTATATATATTGTGTGGAGAAGTGGGGTTAGTATACTGCCAAATTCAATTTTTGCCTGTTTTGGTTTTTATAAACCTTTATTAGTCCGTATAAATTTTTGGCGGGTATGATATATGTCATAAAAATTTTTGATCAATATGTATGGAATTCTAACGTTCTTCATTTTGTTAGCTAGTATATTATATGCAACATTATCATATGCTTCATAAATTTCTAGGATGGTCGCTAAAGTACACTATTTTTTTCAACCCAAATGAATGTCTGTCGTCAGGTCTGAAAAAAGCTTCTTTTTGGCTGTTCCCCTGCTAAAAGCAAATTAGGTCTTTAAAAACACTTTGTTATTACCCATTCAACATTATCTCTGTTTTTAGTTAGTCGTTGGTTTTAAGGACGGGGATGCTAAAGCAATGGGTCTTTTGGATAACGCGAGATGTTTCTCTGCTTTATTGATGTGACCAATAATATATTCTTTTAATCTTTTGGAATACGATGTGTTCCTAAAAAATATATTATTTAGTATTTGAGATAAGGACTTTTTACAGTTTCTGGCGGCGAAAATTATGGAGGACTGTAAATTATGTATGCCAGGTGCAGAATTGTTATTTTTAATGCTTTTTCTGTTCATGATGTTAAAGGTTTTCCAAAATAAAAAATTTGTTCTAATTTTGGTATTTCGTACTAATTGGTCGATAGCATTTATATGGTAAAGCTGATTGACAGTGAAAATATTCAACCCATGAATCATTCAAAAAGGTTTTCTAATCTATTTTCTTGCTTTTTGTTCTTAAAACTATTTAACATATTCCAAAACTGTTTTAATGGGTGTATTTGGGTTAAAGGACACGAAAAAGGGATCTCCAGTTTTCGCTTTTTACTTCCTTGATTGTTTTTTTTGCCTGCGCCTCTGTTTTTTATAGAAAATTAGCTGTACCATAATAAGATTTGATTTGTACAACCTAAATATTTCTATTTCTAGTAACAAAAATAGACCAAACAACCCTTCCATCGTAGATTACTTTTTCGTGTTAATACTCTGAGGTAAACTCTGACTTCTTTTAATAGGGATTTTTAATTTTTAAACAGGCTCATATATAAATATATATATATATATATATATATATATATATATATATATATATATATATATATATATATATATATATATATATATATATATATTATATATATATATATATATATATATATTCATATATATATATATATATATATATATATATATATATATATATATATATATATATATATATATATATATATATATATATATATATATATATTTATTATATAAATAAAAGTACGCTGTAAAAACATTTTCTGTTTTTATTTTTTTTTTTAGGTATCGAAAATTAATTGATTTTTTTTTTAAGGGTAATAAAATGCTTTGCTTTTATTAAACCATTATTTACCTCATAGAGTAATCAAGATATCAATTCTAATGCATCGAATTTGTAACTCCCGCTATTGCACTATAAAATATAATACTTGCGTTCAGTTCATTTAGGCTGTAATATCAAATGTCTCTTTGGTTACTTATTTAAAGGTATCATAAAATCTCATACCATAAACACTGTCATTAAATATGAATATATATTATAAAACTTCTTTGATATTATAGGCAACACTGAAATCGGACGCGTAGTTTAAGCTAGGCTAAAACAAAGCTTTTCGTATACCTAGCAGCTTTTCAAATTTTGTAAGCTTAAAGCAAATAGCTGCTTTGTAAAATATGATATTTAGTAATTGTTCAAGTAATAATAAAATACGGTTCTTATGGTTTGTGCGTAAAAATATAGGGTAATTTTGTTTAATCCCACAAATCACATAATTACTGGACACATAATAAAATATTTTTCATACCAAACCCGGGCTTAATGCTTATTATTTTTAACAAACAATAAAGAAAACTAAGATGTTTATTCAATTTACCTAATTATACTCTAAAAAGTTTTAGTGTAATATGAATAGTTAACCCTACCCTTACATATCCAAGAATGTTTTTAAATTGTTAAATTTAGTTTCTTTTTTTAAAAAAACCTTAAACAAATGGCATACATTGATTAAACAACTTTCTAGCCAAAATTTGTTAAATAAATAACAGTTTATCGTTACTAGGATGCAAAGTAGGGTTTAGAGATTATGCTATAAAATATTCATTTAATTTTTTAAAGGGCTATACCGACGTACAAATTGTTTTTTATTTACTTAAAAATATTTTATTTACACAAAAAGTTTAACCCTATTTATGATTTATTAGATTGAATTAAATTATTGAGAATTTTAACACTCAGTAAAAATAAGTACCCTAGGTATGGCTAAATACAGAACCTTTGGGATTAAATGACTTTTAGGTAGATTGTGTGAATGTGTGTTTTGTGCTTTATATTAAACAAATTTTAAACAATGTTTTACGATCAATTTAACCAAATTTTTAGTATTAATTGACCAATATACTTCCCTTATTGATAATTAATAACCAGCATGCATTAAGCGGTAAGGCTTAGCCATAAAAACCATTTTTGCTAACCCATGTTTAAAAGATATAAGGATACAATGTTTCTTTATCATAATTTACATTTTTTAATCGCTCTGCTTCGCGCAAAATGCCATCTTTATCCCTAAAAGGATTTAGGCTAAAAGCTTGCTTTTAGAATTCAACACTGGAAAACTCGTTTGTGGAAAAATTTTAACTAGACATACTGTTCATGACAAGTTCACGGTAGAAGAGAACCCTTTAGGATCTCATCAAGCTTATTTTATTTTTCTTTTGGCAATTATAAATAAAATGTAACAGCTAAAATATGTAATAAGGTAATTAAATTTTTTTTACTACAGAAAATTTTCAGTCAAACTTTACTTTTCAATTAAGCAAATAGGCGATCAGCTTTGACCAATTTATTTTAAGTATAAGAACTTTGACCAGTTTAAGTATGAAATTTTGGGACCAAAATTTTCCATGGATGGATGGATACTTGGAATATGCCGCCATTAATAGCCTTTTGTCAAGGCGTAAATTATAGATACACGAGCGCTAACACATGTTTTTTGTAAATTTGGTCTAGTTTTTACCACCTGATTAGAAAATTTAAATCTGTTAAAATATACAGCGTTTAATTTTTTGGCTCAAATCCACCAGGACCTTATCAGCTAACCGGGCTAAAATTAAGGCTCCATATATTTCTAAACGCCGCATAGTTAACGATTTTAAGGGACTGACCCTACTTTTCGCACATAACAAATGCATCGTGATTGCCCTAAAATTAAAAAATCTATGTTTTTTATTATCTATGCTAATTTAATACATCAATTCATCGAACGCACCTGCCCAAGTAAATTTAAAAGTTTTAGTATTTTTATTTTGTCCAAACCTTAAACAACTGCTTTTCATTTTTACACATATGTACTATTTTCAATTAAATCAACCGAACATAAAAATTATTTACGTAAAAATTGGTATTCATTATCTAAGAAATATCTGGTAAGTTTTTTCTTGCAATCTTCGGCCAACTGCATAATGCATTTTATAGCCAGAAATTTTGCACATGCCCGACCGTATATTACAGTATTGAAATCAAATATTTGTATTGGCTCTGAAGGGGAGTTGTGCCAGAAAATCCTTTGTAAACAACGCTGACTGGGTTCTATCCACACTTGTCGATATGTCTTTGCTATATAATCCGACATAACATAAGGAAATCCACGAAATTTAAGCAAAATGCTAATTAAGTCGGGTTGTAATACAGGTTCTACCATTTAAAGTTGATTAAAGGATTTTTAGAGAAAGTTTGCACAATACGCAACTTTGTTGTTAGAGAACCCTTTTTCATATACCGTGATGAGGCGTAAAGTACGTTTGTTCACTCATCATCAATATTTAATGCTGATCTCATATGACCAAAGTCATAATGTATAGTGACAAAGTTCCCATATGTTTCTTTTCATTCATTTTTAGATTTAAAAATATCTACGTAAAGCTTTTTTTTAGATTCACCCATCATTATTTAACTAGGTTTATTGTAAGACAGATCAGCCAAAGCAATATTCTTAGGAATATCAATCCAACTAACATTAATTCTTACACTAAGAATATACATAAGTGTATGGCAATACTAAAAATTTCAAATTGGCATTAAATGTATCATGCAAGGACCTCATACGCACATCACATTTTAAAAGTGCTCTGCCATAAAGCCCTACAGTTTACATTTAATTTTTTTTGTTTATTTTTTACTTTTTATAAAATTCTAATGTCATAAAACTTGACTGACTACCAGCGTCAAGCAAAGCACGCACTACGTCCCAAGCAGAAAATCTTTAATGTACGACCAAGACAAAATGTTTTCTTGTGTGTTTTTTAACTGTTTCCATTTAAGCTAAGTAACCGCATCTAATTTTGTGCTGACTATTATAGTTTCCCAATATTTAGTTTCTTGGTTTAAAGATGCTAAAGCCCTTAAATTTTAGACATATCAAATAAAAACCTAATTTCTTTAGATGATTTTTTTTAATAATTTCTAAATCAAGCATACGTACTTATAAACGATTATTATCATACCTTTCACACAAAGTTGTCCAAACTATAGAATAGCTATAACCTGCAAATTTTATAACCGAATGACATTTGCGGCTGCATCTGCAGGGATGGGCATAAGTAGAAAACTTTTCAATTGGGCTAAGCATCTTGTTGTCCTGAATAGGACTGCAAAATATATGTTTAAATTATAATCATGCTTTATATCCTCAAAGAATTTTGAAAAAGTGATAACCGGTAATTTAACCCCAATTACTTCTATTTCAGCTACGCCTAAATTACTATGCCTGGGCTCACTCACGCTAAAAAATCATTATTGCGATAATTATTTTTTAATCAATGTTTTTGCTGTAACAATAACACTAAAATGACTGTCTTTGAAATTATCCTTTTATCTAATTCATTATCAAAATCGGTAGCAACCCCTTCCAAATCCGATTGCATTAACTCAAATTTGCCTAAATAAAGTTTTATTCTATTTATCATGGCATTAAGTTTAATAATTTTAACATAACTAAAAGTGGTTTTACTTTCTGAGATTTATAAATCTTCTAAAAAACTAGTTAGCTGAGATTTATACTTAGCCCTACCCTTACTAAAATGTCTTAATTTTTACTTATTTTTAAGGTAAATTTGTTTAGACAAAGCAATATTGATTATGATTTTTTTTGTCTAGTCCCGGCAATCTGCTTAAAGCGCAAGAACAAATATGTTCCTTTAAATTTGAGAAAGTTTGAATGTTTTAAATTTTACAATTTATAATTTTTTTTTTTTTTTTTATATCAAACAATAAACTCTTTCATACCGTTCATTAATAATAAATATGTTTAATAATGCACCTTAAAAACTTTTAGTTTCTTTTGTTAAGTTTATAATAGATTTATCTTTAAAAAACAAACTAAAGAAAATAGTTTTGTCCTACTTTACATGCGATGTATGTCTCCCGAAGTATTTTATCCTTAAACAAATTTAAGGTAAAAATGGAGACAAAACTTTCTTATTTTAAAAACAGGTCTAAAAAAACCAAGATTTGAAAAAATAGCAGCAAAACTAAGATTTTTCCGTTATTTTATATTTATACAAAAACAGTCAGATTTGTAATATTTATGATGGCCGGTTCAATAAGATGGACTAAATATCAAAACCCCAAATTTTCGTCATATTCGGTACAGAGGGTTTTAAGGTTTGCCGATTACGATTTCAGGATTAGAATTGCAAACTCCAATACGGGGGACCAAAATCAAATTAAATATTTTTAAAACTCGTCGGCCATATTGAATCCGCCATTTTAAATTATACAAATCTGATCCTTTAATCCGTGATCAGCGGCTCTTCAAACTCTCGTTCACTAAATTTCATGTGACTCGTCTATTCTGAGGGTAATTTTTTTCATAGTGTTTTTTCAATGAATAAACAGGGTGTTCGGATGTTCTTGTTTTGCAGGGTACCGCGGTTATTATCGGAGACAGAATTGCAGTTTTTACGAAGTGTGTCGCTACTTTTAATGAAACGAATGATGACAATTTTTTTTATGGTTTCTTTGTTTTTAACATACAGGGAATTTTTTTATTTTTTTTTTATTTTTGGACCTTCCTGGTATTTCAGTTATCTTGCAACTTACAACAAAAGTAACAACTAATATTAGTAGGCATTTTTACATAGAATCCAGTGGTATTATTAGATTTTTGTCAAATCTAATATTTTATGAACCAAACATTTTTCTCAGGGAAACCCCCCAGGATATAAAAAAATTATGTCGGATAAGAGTTTGTTAAAAATAGATAATACCCAATAGTTATTTTATATTTTTAGATAATAAATTATTGTTTTTAATTTTAAAATTTAATATTGCATATTTTGGGCCATAATGAAAGATTTTAAAAACAAAAAACTTAAAATAGCCATCAGTCCATAATTTTTTAAAGATTAAAAACAATATCCGGTTTTAACATAATTCCAAAAAATCCACATTATTTTTTTCCAGGTAGCAACAAGGTGAATTTGGTTTTAGCGTGGCGTGTTTTATTCTGGGATCTAAACTTAAATTTCATATTTAAAAAAATAAGTTTAACAGCGAATAGGTACTTAAATATAGGTTTTAAAAACAAAATAGGTTAAATATTCGGGAAAATAATTTACCCTAAATTATACAGTGTACTGTAAACCCTATTAAATCAGTTAAATTAAGCAAAATGGTGTCCCAGCAAATAACGCACAAATTATAAGAACATATTTGAATAATAATTTTTTAGGTCATTGGATTGGCACCCATAGCCCTGTTAGGTGGCCTCAAGGTTACTAGATTTATAAAATCTGGATTTTTCAAATGGGGGTTATTTAAATAATTAAATAACTTGTCCAACATTATGTGATTTAAGAGCTTCGGAATGCCATAAAACAAAATTTGGAAAGCCATCCATTAATAATTATATTTGCACTACGCGAATTAGAACTGTGTGTAATAAATAAATAAAATATAAAGGATTTCCATTTGAACAATAATTTTAACAGCTAAATATATAAGTAGTTTTTGCATTTTGCAAGGTTAGATTTTAAATTTGATATACATTTTAATACTATTAAAAATAACATGTAGGCATAGACGAAAAACCTAATTTTTTTTAGAGAAAGTTAGATTTAAGCTACGTGCAATTTATAAATAGGTAATTTTGGGTATGGCTATAGAATTTTCTTTATAGGTAGCGGACATTGTAGTGGTTAAAATAAAACAAAAAAAAATATATAAAAATACAGTAGCAGTTTTTTTAATGATACTTTAGTTGGGGTTATATAAACACAGCTTGTTAGGCTAAGTTAGAGTTCAAATTGTAAAAGATCGATATACAGGTAAAAATGGAAAAAAGGAAAAAAAATGGGAAAACACGTTTTTCGCCTGTATGGTAAAGTCCAAGAAAGTCAAAAAATTTTAAATGTTATCTTTCGTTTTATTCAAAAGTCCGACACTTTAAAACCGCAAGTCTGTATTTCTAAAAACCGAGATACCCTGCAATTACAACGAAATCCTGACACCCTGTACCGGGTTTAAATAAGCAAGGACGCCGGCTGTATCTCAGAAACTTTTTGCGCACACCGTTGGGGAAAATATTTTTGGTAAAAGTGGTCAAGAGAAATAGCAAAGTTTTTATTTCAAGTTTCTGAAATGGCCGCTAGGGCGTAACTGCAATCTTGAATCTAAAAAGTGATGATTCTGAGAATTTTACTATATTAACCTTACAAAAAAAATACCTAATTTTTAAAGTCGAGGATAATCTGAACCTTTTTGTTTACAATTTTTGCTATATCTCTAAAAATAAAGTGGTGGGGGGTATTCAAAGGTTTTCCGTAAAGGCACCCTGTGTCTTCAAAAGGCTGAGCTGATTTTAAAAACTTGGACTAGTTAAAAAAAAAAATTCTTGTTGGGAAATTTTAAAAAATCTTAAAATTCGTTTTTTTTATTATAACTCGTAAAGTACCATTTAGATGAAAAGATTATTTAACCTAAATAAAAGGTTTTGTAAAAATACACAATTCCTTGTTTTTTAAAATTTCTTGGGCTTTTATAGTTTTTGGGGGTATTGACGTATAAAATTTTCTTTTTGGCTAAATTTTAGGTAAGGAACAAGATATCGAGATGCGGTTTCCAGAGCTTGTTAAGGCATTTATTTGGGGACTTTTTTCATAAAGAAAAAAAAAAACCAATAAATTTAATTTTTTTGGGAAAAATTAAAATTTCTTCAGAATTTCGAAAAAAGCCCTCTAGCGGCGACATATGCAACTAACAAAAAAATTTAAATATTTTAAGATTTAAAAAAACAAAAAAAGTTTTTTTTTAATTGTCCAAGTTTTTTAAAAACCCCGGTCAGCCTTTTCGACTATGCAGGGTGTGTTTTAGGGGAAACCTTTAATACCCCCCCCCCCCTTTTTTTTTTAGATATAGCAAAAATTGTCAAACAAAAAAAAGGTTTGGGGTTTTCCTCGACTTTAAAAAAAAAGGGATTTTTTGTAAAAATTTAAAATAGTAAAATTCACAGAAACATTACTTTTTTTTATTCAAGATTGCAAAATTACCCCCCGGCCATTTCAGAAACTTGAAAATAACTTCTAGCCATTTCTCTTTTCCACTTTTACCAAAAAATTTTTTTCCCCCAAAGGTGTGCGATAAGAGTTTCTGAGATAAAAACCGGGGGCCTTTCTTTTTTTGGGCACCCGGTACATATGAAATTTAAAACTTTGTTTTTTCCCTTTTCTGGCATTTTTTTTTTTTTTTTAATGTTTTATACTTGTTTGTTTTGGTAATAAAATTGTTGAGAAATAACAGGTCAATTTGGAATCCGAACTAAAATTTTAAAAAAAAAGTATATTTTTTTTATATTAAATCAAATTTAAAGTACAGACCACTTTTGTTTTTATGACAC
>JAHBCN010007130.1:25000-44803 GCA_019359885.1 Listronotus oregonensis | reverse complement strand
ATTGCTCGCATTTTCCAAAAGGTTCAGATATAGTTGCCCATTTAAAATTTTTTTTTCAGAAAGAATCCCCGATAATTTCGTTTCCATAAATACCTGCCCAAACGTTGATCTTCTCTGGAGATTGAGTATGTCCTTCCGAAATATGTGCGGATTTTCATTATCCCAATATCTGCAGTTATGTCTATTAAGAATTCCATTTAAGAAGAAAGTTGATTCGTCGGGAAAAGCAGATATTTTTGATTAAATGAGGGTCTTCGCCAATTCGCTGGCACATTGTTTTGCAAAATTCTATTCTTCTGTCATACTCGTCTTCGTTGAGTTCATGAAGAATTTGTATTTTGTAGGGAAAAAAATTTAAATTTTTTTCAAAATTTTGACGGAACCCGTAGAAATATTGGTCAGCTTAAAAACTTTTGGAATAGACAACGTCGGACCCCATTGCGAACTGTCCAAGTAGCTCAACCTGGCGTCCCTTCGTCAAAAACCCTTTCATTAGTACTTTTCTTGTTGCATACAGATCCAGTTTCTTCAAACTTATGCATCAATTCCATTAAAAATTTTTTACGTTTTTATTTTGATGCCTCTCATTGAATATTCTGGCGGTTCTACGCGCGCATCGATTTTCAGCCCCATATAGGAAAATTATTTCTATTCTCTCTGCTAGAGTATACACCATTTTAAAATCAAGATTCTTAATTTTAAACTAACGATGTCAAAATGACAATCCTAACAGTAATATTTAACTGGTTCCTAAACGTCTTAAAAACTTGTGCTATTGCAGTTTTTGTTGTAGCAGTGTAACAAATTTTTTCAGTTTGTTACAAGGATTTATAAATTTTCACTTAAAATAACTTTACCACAACTTAATTGTTCTTTTTTTTTAATTATTCACTGTAATTTATAATATTAGCTTACTTATTTCAAATTTTAAGTCATCAATACTTAAATATTCTTTTAAATATTACCCGGTAAAAGCGTTTATGGCTGCATACTTTCCCAGGAGCACCCAAGTATTGATTTTTCTAATTGGAATAGGGTAAGCGATTTTCGACTCTATATCTATTTTAAGTCAGTTAAGTAATAAAATCCTTTGTTTTGTGATAGGTTATGTTTTAAAGAACTGTGACACTTTGGTTTTTGTTTTTTGAAAATTTTATTAAAAAACCAAAAATGCTTTTTTATCTGTTTTTTAATTTGAATTTTCCGCCAAAAAGGGCGGGAACAAAAGGTTTCTTTTCCCCCAAGACCTTCAAACCCAAATTTTTTTGGAAATTTAGGGGTAAATACCTGTGATTGATTTGAAAAGGCCCCTTTTTCCCTATTTTAAACGAATAAAAGAATTCTGATTTCATAAGGTTTATTATTTTTCTTAGCCTGTGGCTTTTGCAGTTTTAAACTGGATTTTTTTAAATTTTTTTAACCTATGTAACATCCTCTATGAGATTTTAAAGACATTCTTTGGGCCATAACATCTGGAAATTTTTCATTTTTGGGCAATTTTAATATTTCCCTTATCTCATACCTACCATTTTGTTTCAGGCTTTCATCGTATATTTTTTATCGTATATTTTACGTTTGAGTTTTTTTTTTTTTCTTCAATATTATCTTTATGGGCTCCCTTAACTGGAGTTTTAAGGAATTTTCCAAGTTTTTATGGATTTCTAGAGTTGTACGTAACCCGTGGTCGTGTTGGCAAAAGTCCAAAAACGGTTTGTTTTTTCCAAAGTCGCTTTACACCAACATAGCCTCGTATTTCCTTTTAATTTCAGCCTAGCTCCGGCAATTTTAAAAGGAACGAACTGCCTCCATGATTGGTTTAAAGTTAAAATTATACCCATTTGTAGTTACGTCATCAAGGTGAGAAGAAGAAGAAGAAGAAGAAAAAAAAAGTGCTTTTTCGATTATACTAAACACAGATAGACAAAAATGACGTCGTTACAAATGGGTATAATTCGCTTTATGCAAAATGTTGCGCCCACAGCTTATTTTCACCAATCAATATTAATTAAATAACTGAATGAAGCGTCGACGAGTACGTCACACAAATACTAAACTGCAATCGAAACCATTGTTTTAATCACATCCGTTTTAACAATTTGAAAACCTCTTTTTGCTTTCATATAAAAATTGCCTTAATCCCCTTTATATGAAAGTTTTCGTAAAACTCACATTTTTACACATCGATGGCTGGATGTTCAACAATTTAGTCTTAAAAAAAAATTAAATAAAATAAAAAAATGACACTTAATAAACATGTGTTAAGTACGTATTTAAAATCTAACTTTCATTTTTAACAAATTTCGATCAAAAAAACCAAAATTTAAAATGTTTATCCGTTTCTTTCCAAAAAAACTTGTGGCTCTAAAAAGAACCGTTCTGTTTTTGTTTTTTAACTCTTTCCCAAACTTTACTTGGAACTAGTGTATTTGGTGACTGCTTTAGTTCCTTCACTGACTGCGTGCTTGGCTAATTCACCGGGTAATAAAAGCCTAACGGCCGTTTGGATTTCCCTACTAGTTATCGTAGATCTCTTATTGTAGTGCGCTAAACGGGAAGCTTCCGCTGCAATACGCTCAAAGATATCGTTGACGAAGGAATTCATAATTGACATGGCCTTACTGGAGATTCCGGTGTCCGGATGGACTTGTTTTAAAACTTTGTAGATGTAGATTGCGTAACTTTCCTTCCTCCTACGCTTCTTTTTCTTGTCGCCTTTGGATATATTTTTTTGTGCTTTACCGGCCTTCTTGGCAGCTTTACCGCTTGTCTTTGGTGGCATGATTTTAAAATTACACGTTTACACGTCTAGACTCGAAACGAGAATGAAGCAAGCGACAAAATTTACAGTTATTTTATGTAAGCCCGAACTCCCTTACTATGCCCCGCCCACTAGTATTTTAAGGCATCAAGAGCTGTGATTGGTCGTTCGGATTATTATATATAGACGAGGTTTAAGAATCAGGTTTTCATTACTGACAGTGTAGCAACTGAGTTCACATCGATTTTTAGTCACGATATTAAACAGTTAAACTTTAATAATAATGTCTGGTCGCGGCAAAGGCGGTAAAGTAAAGGGAAAGGCAAAGTCCAGATCGAGTCGTGCAGGTCTGCAATTTCCAGTTGGTCGTATTCACCGTTTGCTTCGTAAAGGCAACTATGCCGAAAGAGTTGGAGCCGGCGCTCCCGTTTATTTAGCCGCCGTCATGGAATATTTGGCAGCCGAAGTTTTGGAACTTGCGGGCAACGCAGCAAGAGACAATAAAAAGACACGTATCATACCCAGGCATCTTCAGCTCGCCATCAGAAACGACGAAGAATTAAATAAGCTTCTGTCCGGAGTAACTATCGCTCAAGGTGGTGTTTTACCCAACATTCAAGCAGTTTTATTGCCCAAGAAGACGGACAACAAAACAAAATAAATATCGAAAGATATTGATATCATAACAAATCGGTCCTTTTTAGGACCACAATACTATTAATAAAAAGAATCGTCAGTAATATTCATTCCTTTGAATACAGATTTTTTTAGAGTGGATTTTCGAAAGATAATAGATAAATAGTTTTCAGTTACGAACATTGTTCATAACTCTCCTTTATAACGCTATCACCAATTCTATTACAACACGGACCATCTTTCTTTTATTTTTTTATCTTAAAACATAATAAAAATATAGTCTATAGTTTTGTGGCGGATTCATCTTTAAGTAAAGTATATTTTCTTTGAGATTGCTCGAATTACATTTTTTGTAACTTGTACGACGAGCAATCCCAAAGAAAATTTACTTAAACATATTATCGACGTTCCATAATTCATTTAGTAAAACACACCTAATTTTAAATTTGCTTTTAGATCACACGTACGTTTAAATTGGTCCCCCAATATTATTATTAAAATTATTACTATTTAAAATTTCTCGTTGGGAGGAGAACCAAGTTATTCATTAATTTTTAACGCCTCCCAGAATTCGCAATTACCTGGTTTTTTCATTTTTTTTTTTGTAAAACGAATTTCCTTTTAAAAAAATACTTTGTGGTTCTGAAAAGAACCGATTTTAAAATATAGCGTGGCAACATGCCGAAGTCCTGTTTCCGTTAAAGGAAAAAATGTGCATTTATTTCTTCTTTTTTGGGGATGCAGCCTTTTTTCCTTTCGACACAGCAGGCGATTTGGCAGTTTTTGGTTTCGGTGCCTTCGGCTTCTTTGTGGGTCCGGCTTTATTGGATTTCTTTGCTTTCGAGGGAGACTTCGGTTTGACTACTGCAGCTGTACCAGCAGCAGCACCAGATGATTTGGCTGTTTTCTTTTCAGCACTTTTTTTTGGAGATTTTTTTTCTACTCCTGCAGCCTTTTTCGCTTTGGTGGTTTTTTTACTGCTGCTTTTGGTTTCTCGCCACTCGCCGTCTTCTTTACAGGAGATTTCTTTGCTTTTACTGAGGCTGTTTTCTTCTTATCGGAAGATGCTTGTTTTGCAGAACTGGCTGCTGATGCTGCGAGCTTGAAAGAACCGGATGCACCTTTTCCTTTAGTTTGTACCAAAGCTCCGGAAACTACAGCGGACTTTAAATACTTTTTAATAAAGGGCGAAACTTTTTCTGCATCGACTTTGTAATTGGCCGCTACATATTTTTTAATAGCTTGCAACGAGGAGCCACCCCTTTCTTTTAGTCCCTTGATGGCGTTGTTTACCATCTCGGATGTAGGGGGATGTGTCGGCTTTGCTCGTGGATTTTTAGTTTTCTTCTCCTTTTTCGTCGGTGACTGAGTTGGAGGAGTAGAAGCGACGGGAGCTGTTTCTGTATCGGCCATTTTATATTACGAATACCCTTTAAACAACTTTGCGAACGGTTTGTATAAACTGTATAAACGATAACTTACTCACACTGCGAATAATGTTAGAATGAAGTGCGGACCCAGTTTTCAGTTTAACTATATCAAAACGGACGGACGGAGGACTGAACGGTTTGCTCTTGACGCTGTACTTGGCCCGGCTTCGTTTATACCTTTTACACGTTAGTCGCAATCTTTTTATTTAACATTTTCTAAAATTAATTTTGAATAAATTAGTTTAATTAGTGCCGAACAACATTCTCAGTACTATAAATTTACACGTATATGTACCCATTTATGAGTTTAATGACGATTTTCCACTTTTAAATGTTAACAAAGATAAGCGATTCGGAATTTTAAGGGAAATATTTTTGTTTACCATATTTGTTTTTCAAAAAGTAACTAAAATTTTTAATTGGAGTTTTGTCACAACGCAGTTTGTTATATTATCTACAATTATTTGCCCCATTAAATGTCTCATTTCCCTTTTTAAATAGAGAAAAAATTATTAAACGTCTGTGGTGTCATTACCTACTCGACGATGATCGAATTTTCAGTCGAAGAAAAACTTTGGACATTTAACCACTAGTAATATATTTTGTTTCTTTGTATTAAAATAAATCCTTACACGATTATACTCTTCCAAAACGTAATGTAATTAGACGACTTTTTAAACTAGATTTATTTCAAAAGATTTCAAATTCATGCTTATCAACTTTGTTTTACGTTACGTTGTAATCATTCTTTAATCATTTAATTATGAAAATTTGCCTTTGTTTCTCTTACAAATAACCTTAACGAAAACGAGAATATTTCTTCATTTTGTTTATCATTAAGCAACAATTTGCATAACTGCAGCTATAGGTTAAAATTTCCCGTTATACAAGAACAGCCGCAATACCTTTCGTAAAAAACTAAATTAAAACAATTGGTATTGTCGTTTATTCCGAATGTCAGGCTTACTGTCGACATATGGAAAAAAAAGGGAAAACATATAAAGAAAAAAACTAATTTTTTGCAAAATAACGTACAATGATTGTACATTACACATCATAAAGTCGATGAGCAGTGATTTTGCAAATTGCAATACCCACGTACCATATTTATATAATTTATTGTTACTTTTCCTGTAAAATTTAGCTACTAAACTATTAAAATATATATATATATATATATATATATATATATATATATATATATATATATATATATATATATATATATATATATATATATATAATATATAAATACATACATATATACACACATACATAGACAAATAAATGGCCGTTACATATTTTATTTTAAACAGCTCGTAAAACTAGTACAAAATTTTCTTTTTAAATATTTTGTGGTTCTGAAAAGAACCGTTTTTTTTCCTGCCTTTTATAAATCCAGATTATAGAGCGAACGGTGAATCTGTTTAACCACCAAAACCGTATAAAGTACGTCCTTGACGTTTCAATGCATAAACGACGTCCATGGCTGTGACGGTCTTCCTTTTGGCATGTTCCGTGTAAGTAACGGCATCTCTTATAACATTTTCCAAAAATACTTTTAAAACACCACGTGTCTCTTCATAAATTAAACCAGAAATACGCTTGACACCTCCTCGTCGGGCCAATCTTCTGATAGCAGGCTTGGTAATACCCTGGATATTATCACGAAGAACCTTACGATGACGTTTGGCTCCCCCTTTACCCAAACCTTTTCCACCTTTTCCTCTACCGGTCATTTTAAACTTTTGACAAACTAACGTGAAACTACCACGAGTCCGTGAACAATTCAACTGCTGCTGTCCAACATTTTGCATCGACTTTTGTTAGATTTTTAAGCTCCGCCCCTTTAAATTGGTTTGGACCAATGACGGAGCCGCAGAACGACACAAAACCACATCGAAAATCTCGATCTCGGTTATTCGTATAGCACCCGTCGAACAGTCAGTATTGTTCCGTTACGTGTCTTTATTTTCCGTTAAAATGGCTCGTACTAAGCAAACAGCTCGTAAATCTACCGGTGGCAAAGCTCCAAGGAAACAATTGGCTACGAAAGCTGCCAGAAAAAGCGCACCCGCTACTGGAGGAGTAAAGAAACCTCATCGTTATCGTCCTGGAACTGTTGCCCTTCGTGAAATTCGTCGTTATCAAAAAAGTACCGAGTTACTTATCAGAAAACTGCCTTTCCAGAGACTGGTACGAGAAATCGCTCAAGATTTTAAGACCGATCTCCGTTTTCAGAGTTCTGCCGTAATGGCTCTTCAAGAAGCTAGCGAAGCGTACTTGGTAGGTCTTTTTGAAGACACCAACCTTTGCGCCATTCATGCAAAACGTGTCACTATTATGCCCAAAGATATTCAGTTGGCCAGGCGTATCAGAGGCGAACGAGCATAATTTCATCACCATTATCATCGAAGGAAAATACAAACCAATCTTAATAAAAATAACGGTTCTTTTCAGAACCACAATTTATTTTTTCTAAAAATTGTAACATCTGTACGTTTCCTTATTACCAGTAATTTATATTATAATTTGCCAAAAATACCTGGCAGTCCTTTTTAAAAATTTTCCAATCATTAAACTACAAAAAATTCATAAATTCCGCAATAATATACTGATGTCTCATAAAATCGTGGGAAAACGTCTGTCTGTTTTTTATTTTCTTAAACAAAACAATTATTTTTCTTCTAACAAATTCAGCTAATTGTAAAATTACCAATTTAAAAAGAGTATAAAAATAAAACAAGAATAATATATATATATATATATATATTTTTTTTAATTATTAATTTAAATTTAAAAAAATTATAATAACAATATAATACAAAGTATAAGTACATATGATAACTAATTAATTTTTAAACATAAATCAATATAAATTACAAAAAAGCAATACAAATTTCTCTTTTAAAAATTTCGTGGCTCTGAAAAGAACCGTTTTTTATTTGTAGTATAGTATTATATTCTTCTCCTGTCTATTTTACTTGGAACTGGTATATTTGGTGACGGCCTTGGTTCCTTCACTGACTGCGTGCTTAGCTAATTCACCGGGTAATAAAAGTCTCACGGCAGTTTGAATTTCTCTACTTGTGATGGTAGATCTCTTGTTATAGTGTGCAAGACGAGAAGCTTCGGCAGCAATACGCTCGAAGATATCGTTTACGAAGGAATTCATAATTGACATAGCTTTGCTGGAAATTCCGGTATCAGGATGGACCTGCTTTAGAACTTTGTAGATGTAGATTGCATAACTTTCCTTCCTCCTTCGCTTCTTTTTCTTGTCGGTCTTTGAAATATTCTTTTGTGCTTTGCCGGCCTTTTTGGCAGCTTTACCGCTAGTCTTCGGTGGCATGATTTCGAACGAAACACGTTTCAACGCCTAAAGAATCAAAACGATAATGAAACGACCTACGATTTTTGGCTTCTTTTATGTTAGCTAGAACTCCCTTACTATGCCCCGCCCACTAGTCTTTTAGAACGTCGAGTGCTGTGATTGGTCGCCACGGCGGGTATTTATAGATACGATGGGGCAAACGTTGTTTTCAGTACTGACCGATCGGTTGCTGTGTGCAGATCAATTTTTAATTTTAAATTAATAATAAACAAACATTCAAAATGTCCGGTCGCGGTAAAGGAGGAAAGGTTAAGGGAAAATCGAAGTCTCGATCAAATCGGGCCGGTTTACAATTTCCAGTAGGCCGTATTCACCGTTTACTTCGTAAAGGCAACTATGCCGAAAGGGTAGGAGCGGGCGCTCCAGTTTATTTGGCTGCAGTTATGGAATATCTAGCTGCTGAAGTTTTGGAACTTGCCGGCAATGCTGCGAGAGATAATAAGAAAACACGGATAATTCCAAGGCACCTTCAGCTCGCTATAAGAAACGACGAAGAATTAAATAAACTTCTCTCAGGTGTTACCATCGCTCAGGGAGGTGTCCTACCTAATATTCAAGCCGTATTGCTGCCCAAAAAGACAGACAATAAACAAAAATGATTCATCTTGCCCATAATTCGAGAAACAATTACCAATCGGTCCTTTTTAGGACCACAAACACATTTTGGCAAAAAAAATCGTAATCCTTTAAGATTCGACTAATATTTTATTGTTTCTTTTTTTTTTTTTAATTAAATTGCAAAAAAGTGCCATCCTCATTCTGTACTACATATATTTAAAATCCATACAATTCAGAATCAAAATCGATTTTTGTGCACGTGTCTTTCTCCTTCCACCTTCGAAAGGAGGAGCCAAAGGTAAAAATTTGCGAAAATGACCCTTATCGCCGACGAAATTGACTTTTAAAAATTGATGGCAACGGCCATACCACGTTGAAAGTACCGGTTCTCGTCCCCAGTTCGTGCAGTGAAGTGAGAGTGAGTGGGTGTTCTTAATACCCACGTTGTCTCAGCGCTGCACCAGGAATTTCCACATTCCAATCATTCTTAAGATTCTTAAACCTATCCACGAGCCAGTTACTAGAACTTTTATTTTTTGGCGGGAAAAATTTTCCTGCAAAAATCGCCTCATTACCACCCCTAGAGAGGACTAACACCGAAAATACAGCAGGAAACTACCCCCAAGGGTGCCAAAAGCACCCTTGAAAACCCAAATCCACCAACAAACTATACCATAGATGACGAATCGGCTAAAAATAAACAAAAGACTTTGAAGCCCAAAAAATCAGCTCTAGTCATACTACCCTGGGATGAAATCGAGCCCATACTAATAAAAAAGGCCAACGACCCCCCAGGGGCGAATTGCAGTATATGCAAGAACCTCCTCAAGATGGAAGCACCCGAACAGAACAGAAGGAAAGAAGCTTCAAAACACATCCTGAAAGTTCACAAAATGGATGCGAAAAACTCAAACAGAAAGCGAACCACTAGCCTAAGAGCCGCAACTTCCACGGAAAGTATATCTGAAACTATGGAATTTAACGACCAACCAGACACCCAAACACCACCGGTCCTACAGGAAGAAACCAACTCTAAAATAGCCCACACCGGAGCATTTGGAACTACTCTCGCACAACCACTCATCAACATATTAAACCTAAGTAAAAAGACGACAATGACGAAAATAGCATGGAAACTCAAAACACCCCCCAAAGTGACAACCAGGAAGACAATACCAGAAAAAGACCGAGGGAGCAAACCTCCCCCGACAATTCTGACCCACAAGACGAAGACAATTACAACATAAGCAGATATTTTACAAAGAAGAGAATACACGCCAACATACCTACGCACAACAGATACGCAGTACTAACCCCGCAAGATAATGAGACAGAGACGCAACCACAAGAACAGAGAGAAACCAGAAGACAAACACCAGACCACACCCAAAAAAGAACACCTAAACCTCAACAGCAGACCGCCCCACCTAAGAAGAAATCAAATAAACCCCCTCCAATTATAATACAGGGGGTAATTACCAACAAAAAAGCAGCAGAAGATTTTAACAGGACTTTGAGGCAACATATAAAAGATGGATTTGTGATCACATTCGCCAAAAACACCACAATTGTGCAGACTAACACTATTGATGATTTCCTAACCTACCAAGCCATTCTAAACAGGAATCCGCAGAACGAATATCACACGTACTCTACTCAAGAACAGAGAACACATGCTTTTATAATAAGAGGCCTCGACAACCGACCAGACGCTGAAGACATAAAAGACGAACTTACCCAAACCCACAACATTCAAGTAAAACAAGTCTATGAAATTAATACTAATTATAGACCACTTTATATGGTTGTAACCGGACCTGAAGCCACCCTTAAAAAATTGCAACAAATAAGACATCTAAATAATGTTGCTGTAAAATGGGAGCGCAAAAATAACAACAAACCTATTTTACAATGCAAAAGGTGCCAGCAATGGGGGCATGCCACCACCTATTGTCACCGCTCCCCGAGATGTCTGCACTGCAGTGAAACCCACTTAACAAATAACTGCCAAAACCCCACGCTGGAAAAATGCGCTAATTGTGGACAGGGACACAAGGCAAATAATGAAGAATGTCCAGTATACAAGTATAAACTAGCCAAAATCCAAGAGAACAACCTCAACAGAGCGAATAAGTATATCCCGGCACCCGCCCCAACAACCAATGCATGGCAGACGGCCAGGGCAAGTGGCCCAACAGTGGTCAGGGCAAATGACCCCAACTTTAACCCAGCCACGCCACAACCTAGAACACAGACCGCCAGAACATATCAAGAAGACTACCCCCCCCTCAGACAACGCAGTCAGGCCGACCCTCCTACACTAATAAATCAAAATACAAACCATGTAAGTGATTTCACAAACATCATGAGCGAATTCAAAGATATAAATTTTTCCGAACTAATCAGACTTTTTAGAGATCTTGGGAGAGTCATACAGGAAGCTAAAAGAACAGGGGAAAACCCTCTACTAGCCATTTTCTCATTCATTCCACAAGCTTTCCAATATAAAATATAAATCTTTTTTAACAAATAATAACAAATAAAACTAAAACATTAAAAATATGCTGTTGGAACTCCAATAGCTTAAAAAATAAAATTGGAGAACTAATTTATTTTTTATCTAATTATAAAATTGACATTATGTTAATTACGGAAACCAAATTAGACCAAAACACGAAACTAAACATAAGAAATTACAAACTTTACAGACAGGACAGAAACCTAAGAGGAGGGGGCGTGGCCATATTAATCAAAAATAACATTCAGCATGTACTAATGCCGCACGTTCCGGTAATTATAGAGAATATCTCTATAAAAATCGGAAACGGCATAGTCATTACTGCGGTCTACGCTAAACCCTACCTTAGGTTTCAAGACAACGACTTAGACTTATTATTTAATCAGAATAATAGACTACTTATACTCGGAGACTTAAACTCAAGACACACTCTGTGGCATAATCATCTGAACAACAGGAATGGCACTGTTGTTCATGATTATGCCATAGACAACAACATACAAATACTTTCAACAAACAAACCGACACACTACCCCATAAACAACATGACACCAACATACATTGACATAGGACTAAATAAGAACATTTTAAACCTACCAGACTTACAAGTACTAGACGAACTCTCCTCGGATCATCTGCCTGTACTGCTCGAGTGGGCGGGGCAGAGAAACGAGGAGGCGGGACAAACAATTTGGTGCTATTCTAATGCAAACTGGCAACTTTACAGAACAACATTAAATAATGCCACAATAATAAACAACAAAATTAATTCTACAAATGAACTAGACCAAGAAGTTACCATATTAACTGAAAATGTAATCAACGCAAGAAATAGAATAGCCACCAAATTAGACAAAAAAGACAAAATAGACAAACTACCCGACGACATTGCCACCCTAATCAGGTTTAAAAATAACCTGAGAAAAAGGTGGCAAAGACACAGACGACAAATTGACGGATGGCGCGTGCAAGAACTGCAGAGAACCATCCGTCAAAAAATTAACGAACACAAGAACAAAAACTGGTCAGAAGTCTTGGAGAGACTGTCAGTACAAGACAACTCTCTTTGGCGACTGACCAGAAGACTTAAAAACAAATTCCATAAAATACCGACACTTGACAGTGACGAAATACAAACTGACGAACAAAAAGCGAACATTCTAGCTGATTACCTAGAAACAATACACACAACACCACCAGACAATACACAAAACCAAGCAAACATAACCACTTTGGTAAACAACACCATGAACCAAAAATACCCCATTCCTCCCCTATCCTTCCCAAAATCCTCATCAGGCCCAAGGAACTAATCAATATTATCACAAAGCTGCCTAACAACAAAGCACCGGGCCCTGATGGAATCACAAATAACCTCATAAAGAACCTACCCACCAAAACCGTTGTGCAACTTTCATATATAATAAATGCCATCATATTTTATCAGCATTTTCCTGACGTGTGGAAAGAGGCCATAATCATCCCCATATTAAAGCCCGGCAAAGATGCTAAATACCCAGCGTCCTATAGACCGATAGCCCTGACTAACGGCTTTTCTAAAGTCACGGAAAGGGCTGTTCTCTTCAAATATAAGGGATATTTTGATGCTAAATACCCACCTGAACAGTTTGGATTTAAAGACCACCACAATACATCCTTACTAATATTCAGAGTGCTACAGGAAACATTAAATAAAATGAATCAAGGCCAAAGTACTGTGTTACTGGCTCTCGATATAAAGAGAGCCTTTGACACAGTATGGCATGAAGGTCTAATCTACAAACTTATCAAAATTCACCAGCTACCAATGTATTCTGTAGCACTCTTTTATTCTTATATTAAAAACCGTACTTTCCAAGTGAAAGTAGAAAACAACCTCTCCACACGCAGGAATATAAGAGCTGGAGTACCACAAGGCACAGTCCTTTCTCCCAAGCTGTATAATTTATATACAGCTGATTTCCCTAAATTCCCTTCCACTAAAGTGGCTATGTTTGCAGACGACGCCCTACTGTACGCGCACTCCTTTGCCACAAACGTGGCAAAGCAACATATACAAAACCACCTACATTACCTGACAAAATGGTATGATGAATGGAAAATAAGTATAAATGAAAGCAAGAGCGAATGTCTAATACTTACTAAAAAATTCACTAATATAGGAATAAACATTCCTATAAAAATAAACAACACCTTTATCCCACCCCAAAAAACTATGAAATACCTAGGAGTCCTCCTTGATGAGAGACTCTCCTTTAAACCCCACCTAACCCAAACACTGCATAGGGCCTATTCAGCAATGAATAGTCTCTATGCATTGTTAGCCCCAAAATCCAGCCTTTCACCCCGAAACAAACTCTTCATTTATAAACAAATAATCAGACCGACATTAACTTATGCAGCCCCTGTATGGTGCAGCATAAGTGACACCCAAATGACGAGGTTACAGCGGTATCAAAATAAGATACTGCGTTGCGTAACCTCGTCAGGACGCTATACGCGAATAGAGGAACTACATGACCTAACAGACATGCCAAGGATAGACGAATATATCTATACCTTGGCAAACAAATTTTACAAAACACAACCGCCATCCTCTATTCTAACTAGAGACCTGACGCGGTTAAGACATCATAATAACTTAACACACAAACCACTATACTCAAGACTTAACTTCTTTTTCGGGGATGAAGATTAACCCTATCCCCTTTTTCCCAAAAAATCCCTAACACACCTAAAAACCCAAAAACCCAAATAGGAAAGAATGAATGAGATGTAAATAAGTATAAATGAACGTGTGAAAGTATGTATGAATGAAAAAGAATGAATGAAAATTTATGCAAGAAAAGCGAATAAATGAACATACCAAGACAGACAGACTGACTTGGTTTCCAAGCGCGCTACGCGTACCTGAAACAAATCAACCAGGTTTTTTGCTAACTTTTTCCTGGACAAATTAACAAACCAGCTATTAACTAAGTAAATCTAATAAAACCACACACCTTAAGCTTAATCTTAAGCAACACCAACGCTCATGATGTTTGTAAAGTTACACTGGTAAACATCTTAAAACACTCACTTCAATTTAAATTAATTACCTAAGAGCTAACACCGCTCTCGGCCGGCCTGGCTGTGTAAATTTCCTCCGTGGTCTCGACTGGAAGAAATGAAATATTATGTATATATATGTATATATGTATTGTAATTAATTTAAATGTAAAACTTTTTAACAACAAATAAAGCATTATAGAATTGGAATTGGAATTGGTTCTCGTCCGATCACCGAAGTTAAGCAACGTCGGGCGCGGTTAGTACTTGGATGGGTGACCGCTTGGGAACACCGCGTGCCGTTGCCTTTTTTGCCTTATACTCCTTTCATCAATCGAAAATCTTACTTTTGTATGATTTCGGTTACTATTACTTCTTTTGCCTTTGTTACGACCATTCTTCCAATCGTCATCCGTCGTTTTATTTTCGACATGTTTTTTTTTTGGTGCCTTTCTTCTCGTCGCGTCGCGCAACATTCAGCTACTATTACTTTTTGCTTTCGGCCGTCCCCTCGGTCAGCTACTATTACTTTTTGCCTTGCTCGTACCTGTAAATTTTTTTTCCGTCTGTCCAAAAACTGATTAACTTTTTGCTACTTTTTCCCAGTTACTCTAACTTTTTTTCTGATCACCCTAAAATCTCGTACTGATTGTGTATTTGCCAGTTACCATTACTTTTATCTTCTCGTCGCGTCGCGCAACATTCAGCTACTATTACTTTTTGCTTTCGGCCGTCTACTCGGTCAGCTACTATTACTTTTTTGCCTTGCTTGTACCCGTACATTTTTTTTTTCGTCTGTCCAAAAACCTGCTCGTTATTAATGATCAACTTTTTGCTACTTTTTCCCAGTTACTCTAACTTTTTTTCTGATCACCCTAAAATCTCGTACTGATTGTGCATTTGCCAGTTACCATTACTTTTATTTTCGAATGTTTGTTTGTTTGATTGATGCCTTTCTTCTCGTCGCGTCGCGCAATATTCAGCTACTATTACTTTTTTTTACCTTGCTTGTACCCGTGTTACTTTTACTTTTTTTCCCCCGTTCGTCGAACAGCTTGCTGGTTATTATAAATTACCTTTTTTTAATTTCGGTCAGTTGCGCTAACCACTTTTCCGATCGCCTTAAATTTTCGTACTGATCGTGCATTTGCCAGTTACCATTACTTTTATTCGACTCCGTCAGCTACCATTACTTTTTTTTGCCTTGCTTGTACCTGTGTTATATCTAAATTTTGTTTTGCCCATCGAATTACTTGCTTTTTATTATAGATTACAATTTTAAGTTCATTCTGTTCCGATCACCCTAAATCCTCATCCTATTGTGTGCATTTGCCAGTCACCCTTACTTTTATATTAGACTGTTGGTTTATTTGATGCCCTTTCTCTCGTCGCTTCGCTCAATATACAGCTACTATTACTTTTACGTTCGGATGTGAAATGATTATTTGGAATTAATTCAGGACGAAGTTTTGTAAAATGGGTCTGATGCATCTGGATTTTTACTCTACGGACATTACCTCTTAGCTGTTATTACTTTTTCCGTTGGGCTGTCCATATATATATATATATACAGCTACTATTACTTTTACGTTCGGCTGTGTACTCCGGCAGCTCCTCTTATTTTTTTTTTTGTCATTCTAATGCCAGCGTTACTTTATTTTTTTCTTCGGTCGATTCACTTACTATTACATTTTTTATTCATTTTTTTCTCAAAGATCACCTTCCTGCTTCCAGTTACTATTACTTTTTTCTTTCGGTCACTTGAATTTTTCGTGTCCGTCGTGCGTATACCAGTTATTATTACTTTTTTCACGTTTCCGTTAAATTTTTTTCGAAATAAATAAATAAACACAAAACTGCCTACGCATATTTGCTATATCGCCGTTTGGCCGTTCGACGAAAATTATTAATTCGACATCTGTTATCCTACATTTTTACGGTTGCGATTTAGGTACGTACATCGAAACGTCAACATCGACCGGGTGCAGTTATATGAGGAGAGACGTCGGCGGCCGAGCAAATCGAGTCTGCCGAATGGTCTTTCCGATTTAGAAGTAGATGCCTGTCGCGGCTGCGGGTTTGTTTGTTTCTTTGAAAACAACGATCAAAATATATAATATGAACGTTGGATAGGAAATAGATGATCGCTCAGCATCGTACGACGGACATTCACAGCAAAACTGCGGATTCGGTGAGCGTTTTACGTATCACGGTTCATATGCAGTTAACCAAAAATTACATATTTACAAAAATATGTTTAACCTTTGCGATAACTCTCTTGTTAATTCCGAGGGAAAATAATATATAAAGAAACGATCTTTCGAGAATCCCGTGTCGCTTTCAATCTAGCGAAGGGTCGAGAGAATGTTTGAAGTTTTGCATCGTTCGGCGTTTTATGTGGGCTGTACTCGTCGACTTTATGAATATTAAAAACATAAACGACGACGGTCGCCTACGAGTCGAATCGATATACTTTAGACGACGCAGTTCGTGTTTAAATAAATAAATTTATAAAAAAAACATCGACTGCGTTTTCATTATGTCTGTACAGACAGACGGCATGAACTTAACGAGTTCCCTTAGAGCGTGGCGTTTTGATCGGTTTTACCGCAATCTTTACGCACATATCACGCACTTGAACCCGAGTTTGTAGTCTGTTTCTGATATAAAAGTAAATAATTTTTATTTCGGAGACTGTCTTTGTTGCAAAGTATGCATGATCGTTCGTCGTCACGTCACGTCTAGTCACGTCACGTCACGTCGTCGTCGCGTACTTTCGTCGACAAGAAGAACAGCTCCCTGGTTGATCCTGCCAGTAGTCATATGCTTGTCTCAAAGATTAAGCCATGCATGTCTCAGTACAAGCCAAATTAAGGTGAAACCGCGAAAGGCTCATTAAATCAGTTATGGTTCCTTAGATCGTACCCACAATTACTTGGATAACTGTGGTAATTCTAGAGCTAATACATGCAAATAGAGCTCCGACCGGAGACGGAAGGAGTGCTTTTATTAGATCAAAACCAATCGGTGGCGGGCTCGCGCTCGTCATCGTCCAACTTGGTGACTCTGAATAACTTTACGCTGATCGCACGGTCTCGCACCGGCGACGCATCTTTCAAATGTCTGCCTTATCAACTGTCGATGGTAGGTTCTGCGCCTACCATGGTTGTAACGGGTAACGGGGAATCAGGGTTCGATTCCGGAGAGGGAGCCTGAGAAACGGCTACCACATCCAAGGAAGGCAGCAGGCGCGCAAATTACCCACTCCCGGCACGGGGAGGTAGTGACGAAAAATAACGATACGGGACTCATCCGAGGCCCCGTAATCGGAATGAGTACACTCTAAACCCTTTCGCAAGGATCAATTGGAGGGCAAGTCTGGTGCCAGCAGCCGCGGTAATTCCAGCTCCAATAGCGTATATTAAAGTTGTTGCGGTTAAAAAGCTCGTAGTCGAATTTGTGTCTCGCGCCGCCGGTTCATCGTTCGCGGTGTTAACTGGCGAGTCGCGGGACGTCCTGCCGGTGGGCTTAGCCCGCAAGGGCGGCCCAACTCAATCCTGCCGCGGTGCTCTTTACTGAGTGTCGAGGTGGGCCGGCACGTTTACTTTGAACAAATTAGAGTGCTTAAAGCAGGCTAAAACTTCGCCTGAATACTGTGTGCATGGAATAATGGAATAGGACCTCGGTTCTATTTTGTTGGTTTTCGGAACCCCGAGGTAATGATTAATAGGAACGGATGGGGGCATTCGTATTGCGACGTTAGAGGTGAAATTCTTGGATCGTCGCAAGACGGACAGAAGCGAAAGCATTTGCCAAAAACGCTTTCATTGATCAAGAACGAAAGTTAGAGGTTCGAAGGCGATCAGATACCGCCCTAGTTCTAACCATAAACGATGTCAGCTAGCGATCCGTCGACGTTCCTCCGATGACTCGACGGGCAGCTTCCGGGAAACCAAAGCTTTTGGGTTCCGGGGAAGTATGGTTGCAAAGCTGAAACTTAAAGGAATTGACGGAAGGGCACCACCAGGAGTGGAGCCTGCGGCTTAATTTGACTCAACACGGGAAACCTCACCAGGCCCGGACACCGGAAGGATTGACAGATTGAGAGCTCTTTCTTGATTCGGTGGGTGGTGGTGCATGGCCGTTCTTAGTTGGTGGAGCGATTTGTCTGGTTAATTCCGATAACGAACGAGACTCTAGCCTGCTAACTAGGCGTATTTTGACATCCTAAAGGCCCGCCGGCTTGGGGTTCGCCTCTTGTCGCGCGCGGTTTTTACTGTCGGCGTACAAACAATTCTTCTTAGAGGGACAGGCGGCTTCTAGCCGCACGAGATTGAGCAATAACAGGTCTGTGATGCCCTTAGATGTTCTGGGCCGCACGCGCGCTACACTGAAGGAATCAGCGTGTCCTCCCTGGCCGAGTGGCCCGGGTAACCCGCTGAACCTCCTTCGTGCTAGGGATTGGGGCTTGCAATTGTTCCCCATGAACGAGGAATTCCCAGTAAGCGCGAGTCATAAGCTCGCGTTGATTACGTCCCTGCCCTTTGTACACACCGCCCGTCGCTACTACCGATTGAATGATTTAGTGAGGTCTTCGGACCGATACGCGATGGCGTTTCGGCGTCGTCGATGTGTCTGGGAAGATGACCAAACTTGATCATTTAGAGGAAGTAAAAGTCGTAACAAGGTTTCCGTAGGTGAACCTGCGGAAGGATCATTACAGTGTGTTTTACCATTCGATTGGTAAAGAAAAAACACGTCTGTTAGACTTTATTTTTATCGAACTAAGCCGTCTCGGTCTATCGAGTCGCATCACTTTGAGCTCGGAATGATAAAAACGCGAACACAGCGATTGGAAACGTAAACAACGACTATAACGCCGTCGACCGCCTTTAGCGGTTAGACGCCGACGCGTCGTTGCGTTTCGTCTGTGCCCGCGTGTCCGATGTCTCGTCGATGACGAAAACGATCGCTCGAGATAACGCACGGCGCCGGCATACCTTCGATCTGTCGTATATTTATACATATATACCGATCGATTGCGTGAGCCGCCGTTGTCGTCAATAAAAAAAAAAACGGTTTTCGTATGGGTCCCGTGAAAGATTTTAACCATCATTCGCGGTGCTCCGTACGGGTCGGCCACTTTCTTTTTATCTCCGAAAAGATAAAAAAAAACGTGGTAAACGATTAGCGCGGGTACCTCGATTCGATCGCGTAGCCCTTTATTATTATTTTTTAATAAATAAAGGTGAGCGACGAGACACGAATCTAAGAGAACGAATTTTTTGATTTCGAATCTCGATGGTATTTTAAATGATATACGCCCGCCGTATCGGAGTCCGACGTTCACGTTTTATAATAATTTATTACGAAACGAAAAAAGAACGTCCTCTACGATTACCGTTTGTATCCTTAATAAATAAAGGCGCTTAACCGGCCTAGTCGAACGACTTACACCTAC
>JAHBCN010007130.1:0-17500 GCA_019359885.1 Listronotus oregonensis | reverse complement strand
ACAACTAACCACAATTAACCCACCTTAAGACAAACATGACAATTTTCTATATTAGTTTGTTTTTTCCAAAGTAGCTTTACACCAACATAGCCTCGTATTTCCTTTTAATTTCAGCCTAGCTCCGGCAATTTTAAAAGGAACGAACTGCCTCCATGATTGGTTTAAAGTTAAAATTATACCCATTTGTAGTTACGTCATCAAGGTGAGAAGAAGAAGAAGAAGAAGAAGAAAAAAAAAAGTGCTTTTTCGATTATACTAAACACAGATAGACAAAAATGACGTCGTTACAAATGGGTATAATTCGCTTTATGCAAAATGTTGCGCCCACAGCTTATTTTCACCAATCAATATTAATTAAATAACTGAATGAAGCGTCGACGAGTACGTCACACAAATACTAAACTGCAATCGAAACCATTGTTTTAATCACATCCGTTTTAACAATTTGAAAAACCTCTTTTTGCTTTCATATAAAAATTGCCTTAATCCCCTTTATATGAAAGTTTTCGTAAAAACTCACATTTTTACACATCGACGGCTGAATGTTCAATAATTTAGTGTTAAAAAAATAATAATAATAAAAAAATGACACTTAATGAACATGTGTTAAGTACGTATTAAAATCTAACCTTCATTTTTAACAAATTTCGATCAAAAAAACCAAAATATAAAATGTTTATCCGTTTCTTTTCAAAAAAACTTGTGGCTCTGAAAAGAACCGTTCTGTTTTTGTTTTTTAACTCTTTCCCAAACTTTACTTGGAACTAGTGTATTTGGTGACTGCTTTAGTTCCTTCACTGACTGCGTGCTTGGCTAATTCACCGGGTAATAAAAGCCTGACGGCCGTTTGGATTTCCCTACTAGTTATCGTAGATCTCTTATTGTAGTGCGCTAAACGGGAAGCTTCCGCTGCAATACGCTCAAAGATATCGTTGACGAAGGAATTCATAATTGACATGGCCTTACTGGAGATTCCGGTGTCCGGATGGACTTGTTTTAAAACTTTGTAGATGTAGATTGCGTAACTTTCCTTCCTCCTACGCTTCTTTTTCTTATCGCCTTTTGGATATATTTTTTTGTGCTTTACCGGCCTTCTTGGCAGCTTTACCGCTTGTCTTTGGTGGCATGATTTGAAAATTACACGTTTACACGTCTAGACTCGAAACGAGAATGAAGCAAGCGACAAAATTTACAGTTATTTTATGTAACCCGAACTCCCTTACTATGCCCCGCCCACTAGTATTTTAAGGCATCAAGAGCTGTGATTGGTCGTTCGGATTATTATATATAGACGAGGTTTAAGAATCAGGTTTTCATTACTGACAGTGTAGCAACTGAGTTCACATCGATTTTTAGTCACGATATTAAACAGTTAAACTTTAATAATAATGTCTGGTCGCGGCAAAGGCGGTAAAGTAAAGGGAAAGGCAAAGTCCAGATCGAGTCGTGCAGGTCTGCAATTTCCAGTTGGTCGTATTCACCGTTTGCTTCGTAAAGGCAACTATGCCGAAAGAGTTGGAGCCGGCGCTCCCGTTTATTTAGCCGCCGTCATGGAATATTTGGCAGCCGAAGTTTTGGAACTTGCGGGCAACGCAGCAAGAGACAATAAAAAGACACGTATCATACCCAGGCATCTTCAGCTCGCCATCAGAAACGACGAAGAATTAAATAAGCTTCTGTCCGGAGTAACTATCGCTCAAGGTGGTGTTTTACCCAACATTCAAGCAGTTTTATTGCCCAAGAAGACGGACAACAAAACAAAATAAATATCGAAAGATATTGATATCATAACAAATCGGTCCTTTTTAGGACCACAATACTATTAATAAAAAAGAATCGTCAGTAATATTCATTCCTTTGAATACAGATTTTTTAGAGTGGATTTTCGAAAGATAAATAGATAAATAGTTTTCAGTTACGAACATTGTTCATAACTCTCCTTTATAACGCTATCACCAATTCTATTACAACACGGACCATCTTTCTTTTATTTTTTTATCTTAAAACATAATAAAAATATAGTCTATAGTTTTGTGGCGGATTCATCTTTAAGTAAAGTATATTTTCTTTGAGATTGCTCGAATTACATTTTTTGTAATTTGTACGACGAGCAATCCCAAAGAAAATTTACTTAAACATATTATCGACGTTCCATAATTCATTTAGTAAAACACACCTAATTTTAAATTTGCTTTTAGATCACACGTACGTTTAAATTGGTCCCCCAATATTATTATTAAAATTATTACTATTTAAAATTTCTCGTTGGGAGGAGAACCAAGTTATTCATTAATTTTTAACGCCTCCCAGAATTCGCAATTACCTGGTTTTTTCATTTTTTTGTAAAACGAATTTCCTTTTAAAAAATACTTTGTGGTTCTGAAAAGAACCGATTTTAAAATATAGCGTGGCAACATGCCGAAGTCCTGTTTCCGTTAAAGGAAAAAATGTGCATTTATTTCTTCTTTTTTGGGGATGCAGCCTTTTTTCCTTTCGACACAGCAGGCGATTTGGCAGTTTTTGGTTTCGGTGCCTTCGGCTTCTTTGTGGGTCCGGCTTTATTGGATTTCTTTGCTTTCGAGGGAGACTTCGGTTTGACTACTGCAGCTGTACCAGCAGCAGCACCAGATGATTTGGCTGTTTTCTTTTCAGCACTTTTTTTGGAGATTTTTTTCTACTCCTGCAGCCTTTTTCGCTTTGGTGGTTTTTTTACTGCTGCTTTTGGTTTCTCGCCACTCGCCGTCTTCTTTACAGGAGATTTCTTTGCTTTTACTGAGGCTGTTTTCTTCTTATCGGAAGATGCTTGTTTTGCAGAACTGGCTGCTGATGCTGCGAGCTTGAAAGAACCGGATGCACCTTTTCCTTTAGTTTGTACCAAAGCTCCGGAAACTACAGCGGACTTTAAATACTTTTTAATAAAGGGCGAAACTTTTTCTGCATCGACTTTGTAATTGGCCGCTACATATTTTTTAATAGCTTGCAACGAGGAGCCACCCCTTTCTTTTAGTCCCTTGATGGCGTTGTTTACCATCTCGGATGTAGGGGGATGT
The DNA here is from genome assembly GCA_019359885.1 of Listronotus oregonensis. Taxonomy (NCBI): domain Eukaryota; kingdom Metazoa; phylum Arthropoda; class Insecta; order Coleoptera; family Curculionidae; genus Listronotus; species Listronotus oregonensis. The sequence goes on along the minus strand of JAHBCN010007130.1, from coordinate 14,450 downwards.
GTCGGCTTTGCTCGTGGATTTTTAGTTTTCTTCTCCTTTTTCGTCGGTGACTGAGTTGGAGGAGTAGAAGCGACGGGAGCTGTTTCTGTATCGGCCATTTTATATTACGAATACCCTTTAAACAACTTTGCGAACGGTTTGTATAAACTGTATAAACGATAACTTACTCACACTGCGAATAATGTTAGAATGAAGTGCGGACCCAGTTTTCAGTTTAACTATATCAAAACGGACGGACGGAGGACTGAACGGTTTGCTCTTGACGCTGTACTTGGCCCGGCTTCGTTTATACCTTTTACACGTTAGTCGCAATCTTTTTATTTAACATTTTCTAAAATTAATTTTGAATAAATTAGTTTAATTAGTGCCGAACAACATTCTCAGTACTATAAATTTACACGTATATGTACCCATTTATGAGTTTAATGACGATTTTCCACTTTTAAATGTTAACAAAGATAAGCGATTCGGAATTTTAAGGGAAATATTTTTGTTTACCATATTTGTTTTTCAAAAAGTAACTAAAATTTTTAATTGGAGTTTTGTCACAACGCAGTTTGTTATATTATCTACAATTATTTGCCCCATTAAATGTCTCATTTCCCTTTTTAAATAGAGAAAAAATTATTAAACGTCTGTGGTGTCATTACCTACTCGACGATGATCGAATTTTCAGTCGAAGAAAAACTTTGGACATTTAACCACTAGTAATATATTTTGTTTCTTTGTATTAAAATAAATCCTTACACGATTATACTCTTCCAAAACGTAATGTAATTAGACGACTTTTTAAACTAGATTTATTTCAAAAGATTTCAAATTCATGCTTATCAACTTTGTTTTACGTTACGTTGTAATCATTCTTTAATCATTTAATTATGAAAATTTGCCTTTGTTTCTCTTACAAATAACCTTAACGAAAACGAGAATATTTCTTCATTTTGTTTATCATTAAGCAACAATTTGCATAACTGCAGCTATAGGTTAAAATTTCCCGTTATACAAGAACAGCCGCAATACCTTTCGTAAAAAACTAAATTAAAACAATTGGTATTGTCGTTTATTCCGAATGTCAGGCTTACTGTCGACATATGGAAAAAAAAGGAAAACATATAAAGAAAAAAACTAATTTTTTGCAAAATAACGTACAATGATTGTACATTACACATCATAAAGTCGATGAGCAGTGATTTTGCAAATTGCAATACCCACGTACCATATTTATATAATTTATTGTTACTTTTCCTGTAAAATTTAGCTACTAAACAAAATATATATATATATATATATATATATATATATATATATATATATATATATATATATATATATATATATATATATATATATATAAATAATACATACATATATACACACATACATAGACAAATAAATGGCCGTTACATATTTTATTTTAAACAGCTCGTAAAACTAGTACAAAATTTTCTTTTTAAATATTTTGTGGTTCTGAAAAGAACCGTTTTTTTTCCTGCCTTTTATAAATCCAGATTATAGAGCGAACGGTGAATCTGTTTAACCACCAAAACCGTATAAAGTACGTCCTTGACGTTTCAATGCATAAACGACGTCCATGGCTGTGACGGTCTTCCTTTTGGCATGTTCCGTGTAAGTAACGGCATCTCTTATAACATTTTCCAAAAATACTTTTAAAACACCACGTGTCTCTTCATAAATTAAACCAGAAATACGCTTGACACCTCCTCGTCGGGCCAATCTTCTGATAGCAGGCTTGGTAATACCCTGGATATTATCACGAAGAACCTTACGATGACGTTTGGCTCCCCCTTTACCCAAACCTTTTCCACCTTTTCCTCTACCGGTCATTTTAAACTTTTGACAAACTAACGTGAAACTACCACGAGTCCGTGAACAATTCAACTGCTGCTGTCCAACATTTTGCATCGACTTTTGTTAGATTTTTAAGCTCCGCCCCTTTAAATTGGTTTGGACCAATGACGGAGCCGCAGAACGACACAAAACCACATCGAAAATCTCGATCTCGGTTATTCGTATAGCACCCGTCGAACAGTCAGTATTGTTCCGTTACGTGTCTTTATTTTCCGTTAAAATGGCTCGTACTAAGCAAACAGCTCGTAAATCTACCGGTGGCAAAGCTCCAAGGAAACAATTGGCTACGAAAGCTGCCAGAAAAAGCGCACCCGCTACTGGAGGAGTAAAGAAACCTCATCGTTATCGTCCTGGAACTGTTGCCCTTCGTGAAATTCGTCGTTATCAAAAAAGTACCGAGTTACTTATCAGAAAACTGCCTTTCCAGAGACTGGTACGAGAAATCGCTCAAGATTTTAAGACCGATCTCCGTTTTCAGAGTTCTGCCGTAATGGCTCTTCAAGAAGCTAGCGAAGCGTACTTGGTAGGTCTTTTTGAAGACACCAACCTTTGCGCCATTCATGCAAAACGTGTCACTATTATGCCCAAAGATATTCAGTTGGCCAGGCGTATCAGAGGCGAACGAGCATAATTTCATCACCATTATCATCGAAGGAAAATACAAACCAATCTTAATAAAAATAACGGTTCTTTTCAGAACCACAATTTATTTTTTCTAAAAATTGTAACATCTGTACGTTTCCTTATTACCAGTAATTTATATTATAATTTGCCAAAAATACGTGGCAGTCCTTTTTAAAAATTTTCCAATCATTAAACTACAAAAAATTCATAAATTCCGCAATAATATACTGATGTCTCATAAAATCGTGGGAAAACGTCTGTCTGTTTTTTATTTTCTTAAACAAAACAATTATTTTTCTTCTAACAAATTCAAAGCTAATTGTAAAATTACCAATTTAAAGAGAGTATAAAAATAAAACAACGAATGATATATTATATATATATATATATATATATATATTTTATATTATTATTAATTTATAATTTAAAAAAAAATAATAACAATATAATACAAAGTATAAGTACATATGATAACTAATTAATTTTTAAACATAAATCAATATAAATTACAAACAGCAATACAAATTTCTCTTTTAAAAATTTCGTGGCTCTGAAAAGAACCGTTTTTTATTTGTAGTATAGTATTATATTCTTCTCCTGTCTATTTTACTTGGAACTGGTATATTTGGTGACGGCCTTGGTTCCTTCACTGACTGCGTGCTTAGCTAATTCACCGGGTAATAAAAGTCTCACGGCAGTTTGAATTTCTCTACTTGTGATGGTAGATCTCTTGTTATAGTGTGCAAGACGAGAAGCTTCGGCAGCAATACGCTCGAAGATATCGTTTACGAAGGAATTCATAATTGACATAGCTTTGCTGGAAATTCCGGTATCAGGATGGACCTGCTTTAGAACTTTGTAGATGTAGATTGCATAACTTTCCTTCCTCCTTCGCTTCTTTTTCTTGTCGGTCTTTGAAATATTCTTTTGTGCTTTGCCGGCCTTTTTGGCAGCTTTACCGCTAGTCTTCGGTGGCATGATTTCGAACGAAACACGTTTCAACGCCTAAAGAATCAAAACGATAATGAAACGACCTACGATTTTTGCGCTTCTTTTATGTTAGCTAGAACTCCCTTACTATGCCCCGCCCACTAGTCTTTTAGAACGTCGAGTGCTGTGATTGGTCGCCACGGCGGGTATTTATAGATACGATGATACGGAATCGAGGCAGTTCTGGCCGTGCCGGCGTAGAGGAAACACCTCTAGCCGTCTAATAACGGGGTGCTTGGTCATGGGGAAATTTCTTTTTGGGTTTTTGTAATAAATAATAGTTCAGGGGTTGGTAAAAATGGTTTGTTTATTAAACGGGAGTTTTGTTGTTTATTGTGAGGATTAATTAAGGGTTAATGACAGGGAAAGATTTCCGGTGTAGAAGCTGAGGGCGCGGTTTACTGTCGCTGTTTATGGCCCGGGGTGGTTTATAGCACAGGGGTGCTGGTTTTTGTGAAACACTAGGTGTGTTTGGGCTTGCTGGAGGCAAGGTAGACCCCGGGCATAAAGTAGCTTCGAGGGCCGTAGTTCAGTGTGGGCACTTGGGGAAACGGAAATGTCATTGACGGTTTCTGATAGTTATTTTCTGGGTTCTAGAAAGTTAATCATGACCAAGTTTTTTAATTTAATTTCTTTTGTAATAACTTTTCAGTCTTTTGTAAATTAGTGTAATATTTGTTTTGGATTAATAGATTTAATTTAAATGTTATTTTGGTGTTCTTAATCATTAACGAAAAGCAGGCCAGAACTCCGCTGATTGGTAATGCGGTAGCGTTAGTAGCTACCGACTTATCAATCAGGGTAAACCAATTAAGGGGGAATATTTCTTGGGCATGGTGTTGCGGCTACTTTCTTCGGCGTTGCTGTTGCTTCGTGCAGCCCCTTCTGCCGTCAAGTAGCCGGGTTCCTTAATTCAGGCTCTGGGTTAACTTGAGGGGGAAATTTTCCATTCTGCCGTGCGGACAAGGGGGCAGGGCACTCGTCATGGCGGCCCCAGCGCCATAACTGGGTGAGACAGTGTTCCCGGTTCCTTGCCGTTGCGCGGCGGCATGGAGAATTGCCAAAGGTCCCAGCATTTGCCGATAAGGGACCAACTTCGCGTCCGGCTTGTATAAGCCCAGTTGGTATAAGGAAGAACCCCGTTACAGTAAATATAAGCACGATGTACGGCGCACAGTCATTTTGGTGAGTCACAGGATAGTAAACTTTGAGGGGCTAGGCCAGGTCCTAGAGTCCACGGCCACCCTCGGATAAGGGATAAAAGGGAAGGGCAGAACTTCCCCTTCAAATTTAAACCCCGGCCGACCCGATCTGGGCCCGGCCTGTGTAGAAAATCAACCCCAAAGGGGTACATGACATCCGAATGATAATAAGAACGGGGCCGACTTGGGTGGGCCAGGCCAGGCTTCCACAGCCTCGGCCACCCTCCAAATCGGTTCCAAGGAATAAAGGGAAGACCCCTCCTCGCAGCTAGACCCCGGCCGACCCGATCTGGGCCCGGCCTGTGGAGGAAAACGACTCCAAAGGGGTGCGTGATAAACAGAATGTCAACAAGCGCGGGGCCGACTTGGGTGGGCCAGGCCAGGCTTCCACAGCCTCGGCCACCCTCCAAATTGGTTCTGAAGGATAAAGGGAGGAACCCTCTTCACAGCCAGACCCCGGCCGGGTACCAACAACCCTGGCCCAGGGAGAAAACCACCCTGGAAGATTGTAACAAGATGTGGTGCCACTTTTGGCAGAAACCCCAGGTGGCTCTCAAAATTATAAAGTTTATATGGATTTTGTTTTAAAGAAGGGATTTAACTTATTTTTTTAAACAGCAAACATGATAGGGCGGCTGCAGCGTGCATCGCTCAGCTCGGCCCGAACATGCAAGGATTAAGCCGGGAATAAAAGGGCACCGACGAACTCCCCTAGTTCAGCTCGGAAACGAGCTTAGCTGCCCCTGAGATCAGAATAGAAAGAGAGAGAGTCTCAAAGTTATCCGGAAGTGCCCTACGAGATAACATGGCGCCCAACTAAGTGGCACTGAGCTTTCTGTTTAGAAACCAGTAACCGGGTAAAGCCGGAGAACCCGGAGTTCGTCAAATTAAAGTAAAATTTTTTTTTTAACACGTTTTCTTAGTTTAAAGTATAAAGAGTAAATTTTAAGGGTAAAATCAGTAAGAGTTTTAAGTATAGCACCTGGTCATGGTTTTAGTATAATTTTTTATTTGTAAATTTTTCGGAAAGTTTTTTTTATATTTTTCAGAGAGACCTGGAGAAGTAACGATGTTTTGGAAGCTGAGTTCTTGGTTATGGAAGTTGAAAGAAGACCGTCAAGGAAGCCGAGGGAAGTGTGCAGCGTTGATGGAAGCTGCGAAAGAAAGATGCTTTTGGAAAAGAGCTGAATGATGGTGGTCAGTGTGTTGTGATGACCAGGGAGGTCATGATGCCGGGCTGGCTCGCCAGTTGTTATGGTGGTCACAGGGTGCAGCGGGATCTCCGGGATATAAGCAGGTGGCTTATGGAGGGCTGCAGTGACGTTTTGGTTTATGGGAGCAGACGGCAGAGTTAGTTGTTTGGAAGTTGAACCACTGATGCACCGGAGTAATGTAAATGGAAAATTGTTGATTTCCGAAGTTGTGTACAAAGACAAAGCCTTTCCCTTGGTCAACGAGATGGTTCTTCGAAGAAGACTCAGAGACTGTTAGTGTGGTGAAATTAACGGACTTTGCGTGTAGTAAATGAACATTTTTGTAAAAGTGTAATCACTTGTAACTGTAACTTTTTTGTAACATTGGTAATATGTTAGGGTGCCTTGACCAGGTATGCTTTTGTATATTTGTTTTAACGTTTTTTGTATATTGGTTTATAATATGTATTTTGGGGGGAAGTTGTGCCCGTACATCGTAGCATTGTTTTAAATTTCTTTTAATATGTTCAAGTGGTTAATATCTGTATTTGATTTTTGTAAAATTTTTGGTAATGATTTGTGATAATGTAAATTTCTTTTACTGTAAGGATACTTGTGTAAACACCGATGTGTAGGTGTCTTTTAATTTTTGTAAAACTACCTCGATTCCTGTTTTGTGTTATCGACGCAGCTTCGGTGCTCAGTTATGAGTACCGAATCTGAGTCTAAGTGGGGTGGTGATACGGAATCGAGGCAGTTCTGGCCGTGCCGGCGTAGAGGAAACACCTCTAGCCGTCTAATAACGGGGTGCTTGGTCATGGGGAAATTTCTTTTGGGTTTTTGTAATAAATAATAGTTCAGGGGTTGGTAAAAATGGTTTGTTTATTAAACGGGAGTTTTGTTGTTTATTGTGAGGATTAATTAAGGGTTAATGACAGGGAAAGATTTCCGGTGTAGAAGCTGAGGGCGCGGTTTACTGTCGCTGTTTATGGCCCGGGGTGGTTTATAGCACAGGGGTGCTGGTTTTTGTGAAACACTAGGTGTGTTTGGGCTTGCTGGAGGCAAGGTAGACCCCGGGCATAAAGTAGCTTCGAGGGCCGTAGTTCAGTGTGGGCACTTGGGGAAACGGAAATGTCATTGACGGTTTCTGATAGTTATTTTTGTTTTTATTCTGGGTTCTAGAAAGTTAATCATGACCAAGTTTTTAATTTAATTTCTTTTGTAATAACTTTTCAGTCTTTTGTAAATTAGTGTAATATTTGTTTTGGATTAATAGATTTAATTTAAATGTTATTTTGGTGTTCTTAATCATTAACGAAAAGCAGGCCAGAACTCCGCTGATTGGTAATGCGGTAGCGTTAGTAGCTACCGACTTATCAATCAGGGTAAACCAATTAAGGGGGAATATTTCTTGGGCATGGTGTTGCGGCTACTTTCTTCGGCGTTGCTGTTGCTTCGTGCAGCCCCTTCTGCCGTCAAGTAGCCGGGTTCCTTAATTCAGGCTCTGGGTTAACTTGAGGGGGAAATTTTCCATTCTGCCGTGCGGACAAGGGGGCAGGGCACTCGTCATGGCGGCCCCAGCGCCATAACTGGGTGAGACAGTGTTCCCGGTTCCTTGCCGTTGCGCGGCGGCATGGAGAATTGCCAAAGGTCCCAGCATTTGCCGATAAGGGACCAACTTCGCGTCCGGCTTTATAAGCCCAGTTGGTATAAAGAAAAACCCCGTTACAGTAAATATAAGCACGATGTACGGCGCACAGTCATTTTGGTGAGTCACAGGATAGTAAACTTTGAGGGGCTAGGCCAGGTCCTAGAGTCCACGGCCACCCTCGGATAAGGGATAAAAGGGAAGGCAGAACTTCCCTTCAAATTTAAACCCCGGCCGACCCGATCTGGGCCCGGCCTGTGTAGAAAATCAACCCCAAAGGGGTACATGACATCCGAATGATAATAAGAACGGGGCCGACTTGGGTGGGCCAGGCCAGGCTTCCACAGCCTCGGCCACCCTCCAAATCGGTTCCAAGGAATAAAGGGAAGACCCCTCCTCGCAGCTAGACCCCGGCCGACCCGATCTGGGCCCGGCCTGTGGAGGAAAACGACTCCAAAGGGGTGCGTGATAAACAGAATGTCAACAAGCGCGGGGCCGACTTGGGTGGGCCAGGCCAGGCTTCCACAGCCTCGGCCACCCTCCAAATTGGTTCTGAAGGATAAAGGGAGGAACCCTCTTCACAGCCAGACCCCGGCCGGGTACCAACAACCCTGGCCCAGGGAGAAAACCACCCTGGAAGATTGTAACAAGATGTGGTGCCTTGCGAACCAGGTGGCTCTCAAAATTATAAAGTTTATATGGATTTTGTTTTAAAGAAGGGATTTAATTATTTTTTTAAACAGCAAACATGATAGGGCGGCTGCAGCGTGCATCGCTCAGCTCGGCCCGAACATGCAAGATTAAGCCGGGAATAAAAGGGCACCGACGAACTCCCCTAGTTCAGCTCGGAAACGAGCTTAGCTGCCCCTGAGATCAGAATAGAAAGAGAGAGAGTCTCAAAGTTATCCGGAAGTGCCCTACGAGATAACAACGATGGGGCAAACGTTGTTTTCAGTACTGACCGATCGGTTGCTGTGTGCAGATCAATTTTTAATTTTAAATTAATAATAAACAAACATTCAAAATGTCCGGTCGCGGTAAAGGAGGAAAGGTTAAGGGAAAATCGAAGTCTCGATCAAATCGGGCCGGTTTACAATTTCCAGTAGGCCGTATTCACCGTTTACTTCGTAAAGGCAACTATGCCGAAAGGGTAGGAGCGGGCGCTCCAGTTTATTTGGCTGCAGTTATGGAATATCTAGCTGCTGAAGTTTTGGAACTTGCCGGCAATGCTGCGAGAGATAATAAGAAAACACGGATAATTCCAAGGCACCTTCAGCTCGCTATAAGAAACGACGAAGAATTAAATAAACTTCTCTCAGGTGTTACCATCGCTCAGGGAGGTGTCCTACCTAATATTCAAGCCGTATTGCTGCCCAAAAAGACAGACAATAAACAAAAATGATTCATCTTGCCCATAATTCGAGAAACAATTACCAATCGGTCCTTTTAGGACCACAAACACATTTTGGCAAAAAAATCGTAATCCTTTAAGATTCGACTAATATTTTATTGTTTCTTTTTTTTTTTAATTAAATTGCAAAAAAGTGCCATCCTCATTCTGTACTACATATATTTAAAATCCATACAATTCAGAATCAAAATCGATTTTTGTGCACGTGTCTTTCTCCTTCCACCTTCGAAAGGAGGAGCCAAAGGTAAAAATTTGCGAAAATGACCCTTATCGCCGACGAAATTGACTTTTAAAAATTGATGGCAACGGCCATACCACGTTGAAAGTACCGGTTCTCGTCCGATCATCCTGGGCTGAAAAACAGAAGCCCCCAACATCCAATTACGAAATCAGAAAAAAAAATCCAAGGATCCCAACTATGCACCCACTGCCTGCATTACTTAAAAACAAACAAACCACATCAGAACACCCTGGAGGATTCCCTAGTGCAAAAATGAAAAGAATAATAAAACCCCCAAAAGAAATAAAACCCCAGACTTCAGCACATTAAAAAGGACCACAAGCCCACCTCAACAAGCTATACAAAAAAACCCGCAGAGAAGACAAAAACCATACTAAAACAATCCCAAAATTTAACAAAATTCAGAAATGAATTATACAATAAACGACAAAAACCGCTCACCTGCAACCTTTTAAACTTGATTTTCCCCAAGTGATAACAGGTTTCCGGGAGCAGCCCAAATAATTAAGCATTTGCAGGACAAACAACCCCCCAACTCCCCCGATAAACCCTGGCACCGGCAACAAAATTAACCCCACAACAGAAGACAACCCAAACCAAGAAAACGAAGACAACCAGATGGACACCCCCACCCCAAAACAAATACAACAACAAGAAGTTAAAAAAACCAGAAAAAGCCCCAGAGAACCCCCCAAGCTCACCCGAAAGCGACCACGACGGAAAACCCCAAAGGCCACCCAAAATTTTTCAAACGTACACATAACAGAGCCCAAAAACAGATACACCCTGGAAACTAGAAGATTCCGACCTACCCGACGAAGAAGAAAACCCACCGAAGCTACCCCCCCCAAACACAGAACAAAGCCCAAAAAAAAACCCAAACAAAGAACACAACAAAAAACACCGGCGCAACCCCCAAACCACAAGGAATCCACACCCAACCACCAAACAACAGCAAACAAACAAAAACAGCAAGCAAGACAAACCTCCCCCATCATCGTTAAGGGGCTATCAAAAATAATAGAGATTGGCAAAACTAACCAAACACCTAAATGGACTTACAGGTCCCAATAAATATAATCTCAAATTTACAAAGAACAAACTATAATTAAACAACTGACCTGGACACCTATGACAAAATCAAAAAATACCTGGAGGAAGACGTTTAAAACCGAGTGGCACACATATGCAACCCAGGAAAATAGAACCCATGGTTTTGTACTGAAAGGGTTAGACCACCTACCCGACCTCAGGAAGGGATGGACGAACTGAGAGAAAAAAAGTAACGTATTTAAATCCACATAATAAAACCAAATACAGACCAATGCACTCGTGGTCACATCAGCCAAGAAAATTTAAAAACCCTCCAAAAGATAAAATATCTCAACAATGTAAGAGTATCTGGGAACGACGCCACCCGAAGGGAAATTATACATTGTAAACGCTGCCTTCAGTGGGGGCACTCACAGACAAACTGCCACCGGACCATCCGTTGCGACAACTGTGCAGAAAACCACAAGACAACACAATGCACAAACAACCAAATAAAATGCGCCAATTGCAACCAGCAGCACAAAGGGCTCGACGCAAACTGCCCTGTCTATATCTATAAACGAGAAAAGCTGAGAGAAAACGAAAGGGAAAAACTACCATGCAATATATCCAAGCCCCATTACCAGCAACCAACCCATGGGAGAAACGGCAGGGCAAGTGCCGCAGCTCAGGGCAGGGCAAGTGCCCCACCTGTAAAACCCACCCACCCTTAAAAAATCGACAACCCAACCCCGGACAAACTCAGCCACCACAGACCAAACCAAATCAACATGACTATGATGACACAGATTTCCCGCCGCTGGGAGGACCGGACCTAAGGACCGCCCACAGCAGAGCGGAGGGAGGGGGCCGAATAGTGTAAGTGAACTTTACACGTATTGAACGACTTTAACGATCATTTTAATATATCTGAAATCATTAGACTCATAAAAGATTTTACCCAATATGTGGGAAAACAAGTAGACAAAATTGGCAGATTACTGCAATTTTAGATTTTTTCCGACAAAATAAACACTTACGATATATAAATGCTCAGAATTGTGCTTTGGAATGCTAACGGTCTAAAAAATAAATTAGGCGAATTAATTCACTTTTTAAATAAACATAAAATTGACATTCTCACAGTAAATGAAACTAAGCTAAACCCGGAAGATCGTCTCAAGATCCGTGGCTACACATCCACAGAAAAGACCGAAATAACAGAGGCGGGGGCGTGGCTATTGCAATTAAAAACACAATCCCGCACATAGACTTACCATCAGTTACATCCCAAATTGAGCACTTAAGTATAAATTAACCAATAATATAGTAATCACTGCAGGCTACGCAAAGCCATATTTGCGAATGAACAACGCGGATCTTGAGACAATTTTCCAACAAAATAGCCAAGTTCTACTACTGGCAGATCTTAATGCCAGACATGTTTTGTGGAGAAATCGAAGGAACAACAGAAATGGCCATCTGGTACACGATTTCTCCACAAATCATAATATCCAAATATTGTCACCCATAACCCCCTCCCACTACCCCTACAAACCAAATGACACCGACGTACATAGACTTAATACTTAACAAAAACATACTTGACCTACCTGACGCCCAAATCCTTAACGAACTCTCCTCAGACCACCTGCCAATAATACAAAGACTGGAAAACACACTTAGACACAGACAAATACCCGACTACTTGGATCTACAAAAATACAAACGGGAAACAATTTCAAAAACATAATCAAAAACAGGACTACACTTAACACCAACATACAAACAGGTACAAGAACTAGAACAACAAACAGAACAATTCACATTAAACATACAACACGCACGTAACAAAGTTGGACAATTATAAGACACAAAACCAAAAGAGGACATATTACCGCAGGAAATACTTGATCTAATCAAATTTAAAAACAAAAAAAGGGAAAAAATGGAAAACGACATAGACAAAGAACTGACTACATAAGACTCACAGAACTTCAAAATACAATACGTACAAGACTAAACACCCACAAAAATGACGCTGGACGGAAGTCCTGAGAGGGTTGTCAACACAAGACAACTCTCTGGAAGCTGACCAGGCGCCTTAAAAATAATTTAACAAAATCCCTTCACTGTCACCCAACTTACCACAAACGGACAAAGACAAAGCCGAAACACTCGCTGACTACTTAGCCAGCGTTTGTAGCGGCACACCAAACATAACACAAGAACAAAACGACATTACACGACAAGCACAAGACATAGTCCCCAACAAATACCCCATACCTCCCCACTCCTCTCCAGAATTCTTCTAACTCCTAAAAAAATTATCCAACATAATAAGATACTTTACCCAACAATAAAGCCCGGGGGAGGATGGAATTGCCAACATATTACTGAAAAATTTGCCTAGGAAAGCATTTATACAACTTATGTACATAATAAATGCCATAGTACTTCTGCAACACTTTCCTCGGTGCGGGAAAAGCACGCAATAGTGATACCTGTATTAAAGCGGGTAAAGACCCTAAATTCCCGGCGTCGTACAGGCCTATTGCGTTGTTGAACGCGCCGAGTAAAGTGGCAGAGAGGGCTATATTAAATATCCTTGAAGACACCCAAAGTTTGAGGCAAGAGTGCCGGAGGAGCAATACGGCTTCCGCGGGGGCCGCAGTACAGTGTTACTAATCGCAAACCTGATACAAAACATAATAAATAAATTCAATCAAAAACAGAACACTGTGCTGTTGTCTCTGGACATCCAAAGAGCGTTTGACTCCGTATGGCACAACGGCCTCATCTGGAAGCTACACTTTTTACCACGAATTACCTACATTCATTACTACTTTAATATACTCATACATATCCAACAGAACATTTTCAGTAAGAGTTGGCAATTCCATGTCAACCCCCAAAAACCTACACGCAGGTGTACCCCAAGGCTCAGTACTTTAGCCCCAAAATCTTCAACTTATACCTTTCAGACATACCCAAATACCCATCCACCAACTTTTGGCACTATTTGCTGATGATGCGCTGGTATACGCCAGCTCATTCTCGCAATAGTTGCCAAATCCCACATCCAATATCACCTAAACTCCCTCCTCCCTACTTTCAACAAATGGAAAATCCATATAAACCACAATAAATGCGAATGCCTTATAGCAACACGGAAATTCACCAATAACAGATTACCAATACCACTAAAAGTGGGCAACACATCTATACAACCAAAAAACCATATTAAGTATCTGGGCGTCATAATTGACACAAGACTTAAATTTGTTGCACATATAAATCACTCCTTACATAAGGCATTCGCAGCCCAACAGGCACTTTATTCAATCCTCTCCCCCAATCCCCCTATCCCCTCACAACAAATTAATACTTTTATAATCAGATAATGAAACCGGTAATCACCTACGCTGCCCCTGCTTGGTTACAGCGTAAGTGATACCCAAATTTAAGACTCCAACGCTTTCGAATAAACTACTAAGGGCAGTCACGGGCTTCGGCAGATATGCCAGAATCTTAGACCTTTCACGAATCAACTAACACACCGACTATACAACAATACCTACAAACAAACGCAGACAAATTTTTCAACACGAAACCACAAACAACAAGACTTACACAAACATGACCAACACAAGAATAAACGACAATCCCAGACATAAGCCTATATACTCCGACTTCCTATACCACAACCACTTTCCTAACCCTCAACCAAACCCAAATCAAACAAACTTAAAACAATATTAAAATAAAAGAATGAATGCAAGTTGAAACTGTGTATGAAGTAAATGAATGCGAGTTGAAAGAACGAAATATAAATTTTAAATTTAAATTTAATAACTAATTAATTAAAAACCAAATAACACAAAAATTCAAGCGCTACAAGTACCTGAAATATCAAACTGGTTTTTTGATTCAATTTTTCCAGCGAAACCAAAGCACAATTTCTGACACATTTATAACAAATATGCAAATAATCCAATATACCTCTGTTAAAAAAGTTCAATACATTGTAAAGTTTACGGAACAATGTGAACAAACCACGTTTCCATTGTTTACACTTCGCCGACGCCTCCACCCGCGTCCCGTGCTTCGGCCAGGTTGTCTCATTCTAGCGGCTGGAATCCTACCTGCTAAATGTATTACCCAATATATAGATAATATTGTAAACAATGTATGTTAAATTTGAAATAATAAAGATTATTTAAAATGAAAAAGAATGAAT
>JAHBCN010007129.1:0-45040 GCA_019359885.1 Listronotus oregonensis | reverse complement strand
TTTATTCGGTACTTATTATATGTTTAAATGCATTTGATTGCTATTTTGGGCTTGTTTGATTTTTATTATTTATAGTATATATGTTTTTAATATTCATTCTGGGTGTTTTTTGGGGTTTTTTTTTCAATATGCCGTTTGATTTTTTTTATTAATTAAAACGAAATTTTAAAAACGGATGTAGATATGAAACTAATTAGTTTTATATGATAAGAATTACTGGATGTTTTTCGCAAACTATGAGTCTTCTCTTCCGGTTAAGTTATCTGTTTTTGCACAATAGCAAGGAAGCGCTTAGCCTCCTAGCGCACGTGTTCATCTTTTATGCAATTAATTTACTTTGGTTTTACAATGTTGCCGGCTCGTTTAAAATAATATATGATGTTCGCTGCCGTGAAAAACTATGCTTTATTAATTTTCCTTCAATAGGCAATATAAATATATGCGTATGAGGGTAGCAAAAGGTTTGACATTTGGCGTATGACGAGCGACATTTGACAGACGCCATTATTTTAACGCATGTATTCGACCCGGGCACGCGGGGTCCCCACTCTTAAGCCCTGTGCTTAAGCCCTAGGTGTAGAAAAACGTTGTAAGTACCTCATGCCTTGGTATTTTATTCTTAAGCCCTAATTTCACTTTTAAACAAAAATTGTAAGATTAATATAATAATAATAAGGCTCTTCACCCCGCGCCTAAGCCTCCAGCCTGGTGCTTAAGCGCAGGGGGCCCCCCACATGTTAGGTTAGACATTTGACAAGTGACAGACGTCATTATTTTAACGCATGCATAAAATCCTCACTCATACACGGACGCTAAAGCCATATTTTCGCGACTAGGCGGCTTACAGGAGTGTCTTTAAGCGTCTTACAGCGTGACGTCATTGAAAAATTGATTGCAAAAATGCATGTCTTACAACAATGACTTCATATGACGGAATGTGGACCTGCGCCATACATATTACATTGTTCATGCCCT
Organism: Listronotus oregonensis; assembly: GCA_019359885.1. Lineage (NCBI taxonomy): Eukaryota > Metazoa > Arthropoda > Insecta > Coleoptera > Curculionidae > Listronotus > Listronotus oregonensis. Next base: position 44,065 of record JAHBCN010007129.1, on the reverse strand, counting down.
CAGTAGTAATGGCGCTTGTACAAAACAAATGAAAATATATGTTGTCTTGTGATAATAAACTAATTAAACAATTATAACCAAAAATTGGTAAACAGTTCACAACGTGTTTTATGTCAAATTTCCCCTCCACCGATGGCTTACAAATGTGTTGGCGTCCTCTAGAGACGGCTAACAAAAGCTGTAAGACGCCGGAAGCGTGACGTCATGACTAATTCGCTAAAATGGCACAGCTGTGAGCGCCTCACCGCGTCTAATGCGCGAAAATATGGCTATAATTTCCTAAGTCACGTGGTTCGCGAAATATGGCAGGTGACAGGTGACAGCCGCCATTTTTTAACACATGCACTATGCTCTAAAATAGTTGTAGCCTAAGATTCCTAATTATGTCTTCTACTGCACACAATTTAATCAATACTATTTAATATACCTTCGTGGCCGCATGGGTTGGGCGCTGGAACCAGAAGCAAAAGGACGTCGGGCACTAGGTGGTTCAAATCCTGCTAGGTTTATTTATTTATTTATTTAATTATTTACGTCACTTCTACTATACATCTATTTCACAACAATATCTAATATTCTCCCGTGGTGCAATGGCAGCACAGTGGACTTTGAAGCAATAAGACGGCGGTTCGAATCCTGCAGCAGGTTATTTATTTGAAGATTTTATTTATTTAATTATTTTTAAACTGACCCTGCTGACCATGATGACCTCAGATAACCCTGGTGATGTTAGGTGGGTACTAATGGCTCTACAAAAACTACCCCTATTTTAAATCATCCCTATTTTGAGTAAGGGTTGAAGATGGCGATAAAATTGCAGAATGGACCTTAAATTTTCCCCATGTATTTCTTATGGGAAAACTACCCTTATTGGGCTGATAGTGCGTTAGCTATACTACTATTATAAGTAACAAACAATAAACACAAAATTATAGTCACAATTTAATAAACACTAATCACTAAAATAAGAATGTTTTGATCAATCCAAAAAACGGTACTCCGGCTCTCATAAAATTATAATGTGTTGGCTAACTTCCCGCTGATTTATCAGTGTGTAAGTAGGCAACACATTAAATTATTTCGTAGAATTTTGTTATTGCGCAGAATCGGCGGGGCCAACTCTGACAGTTATTTTCATACTGGGCTGGACATTTTTTGATTGAATTGGCCATAGCATTGGGCTTCCATACACCTTTAAACTTCCTTGGTTATGACAGAAATGCAAAGCAAAGTTTAAAAGTTACCTACCGTGGTATTAGTGTCTATCTTATTGTTAATTATTTTTAAGTTACTTTTATTTTTTTAACTTAATAAACTTTATTTTTTTTTTTCATTTTGCATTTTATATTTGCTTAAACTTACGTGTTGGCCCGTTTATAAGGGCACCTTTTCTCGAAAACTATAAGTTACACAAGAAAAAGTTTTTTTGTAAAATGTGTTTGTTGTAAAAGTGTCTTTAATTTTATGATATTTTTAGGTTTCTTGCGATTTTATATACAGGGTGGCCACACATTTTTTTTTATAAAACACCCTATATTTTATTTTTGGATAGCCCTTTTAAAGATAAATTTAACCATATATATGACTATGGGTCTGTCATGCACTGTGTCGAACCTTAAAAATTATCTTCAGAATGGATGCTTTTATGTAAAAGCTATGAATACGACGCTGATTGACTTAAAAATAAAATGCGTATTATTTTTTATACGATAGTATGTTTCATCATTCAATATTCTAATTAAAACTTCTGTAAAAAACTTCGTACTGTTGCCAAAGTTTGCAAACTGTTACTTTTTACATTTTTATTAAGTTTATTACTCTGTATGTTATAAATTTTTTTAATAGCAAATGGAATTGCAATTTTAATGATATCACATAGTCGTACTCAACTAGTGATGTAAATTTCCGTATCCTTTTGATATTCGGATTATACGTATTCGGAATCAAGAGAGATTCGGATTCAATATGCGAATACGTATCCATAAGAAGTCCTTATAACATAGGCAACCGTAAATATAGAGCGCGGAGTCGCGCACAGCTGGTACCGGACGTGCCGGCGCGGCGGACGAATAGAGGAAAGGATACGAATTCAAATACAGTTGCAAGTTGCAAGTAATCAACAGGGTTGCCGCAGCTGCTTCAAATTCCGCTTTATGTTACACAACATTCATCTATCTATGCTATGTAAAAAATATAACTTTCTCAGGTAACCTTTTTTTCCTCCCCTGCATTTTTTATTTTTAAGTTTTTGAATTTTTTAAAATGGGTTACGTTAAACTCGTAAGGTAAACAATACTGTTTTTTGCTTGAAGGTCAAGTCTTATTAAAATTATTGCGGATAAAGTTGATTCTATTTTTTTTTTTTTATTATCTAGCATATAAAAGAAAGTTCGCGCAACGTACGTGAGGGAGTGACGAAATTATTAGCGCTTATTTTTTCGCATTAAAAAATAAGTATTTATTAAAAAAAATTAAGTTTTTTACGTATGCCCAAAGTGCTTTAATTAAGGACAGCGCCATCCAGGGATAAATGGAAAAATCTTTATAAGACAGCTCGTAACGATTACGGATCCGATCGCATATTCGAGCCCGCGTCGATGCCGATCAACCGGCAGTTGGAAGAATTCATCCGCTCTGGTTTCGATACCGAATACGTATTCGAATTTACAGACTGATTCCGGAATATACGGATTTGTTTAATATTCGGATTCAACGAAAATTTGGATACGTATTCTTACATCACTATACTCAACAACCACTTTCCCTTCTTCCCTTAAATAATATTTGAGTTTGTTAAAAATTACCAAAGATATTTGTTTTTATAACAATAATCGCAAATCGCAAAATTATAATTATTTAAAAAGTTGTAGTTCGGTTATTATTTTCTTTTCTATTCGTTGCAGTTTTACAGGTTGACTTTCAGAATGCTATTTTTTCTTTTCTTTTGACTGGATATCGGATCCGAAATTCGAATCAATGAGACATGCAAGTTTCCCGACACAAAATTTAAAACATTTTCGTACATCAGATCGTCGGAAATCGGACGCATGAGACTCCGGCTTTAGTCACCAAGTATTACAGAACGATCAGTATTAGTATAACAAAAAGATCAATGAGATAAATGAGTTATATATACATCCCATCGTGGGTAAATGCAGCAATTATATTATAATATACAATAAAGCTCCACAACTAACCACCACAAAGCACTTAATTCGCCAAAATGTAAAACACTTTTGGTCATTTGTGAACTACCTTAGGAGTGACCTTTAATTTTCCAAATAAAATGATTGCATTTTATTTGTACTTTCAGGCTTGGCTATGCAGCTTTATATTTTAAATAAAGCCGGCCTTTACGGTTTTTCGCCATTATTTCCCAGAGGCTGTTGTGAATCCTTTGTAGATCGAATAGATTAAGTCACGACAACAGGAAATTGAATAAATGACCGCTGTTTTTGTTTTGCACTGCCTCTAGCAGGTATATGATCGAAGGTTTACTTTCGAGTCGGTATCTAATCTAACTTCCTTTTCGTTAGTGATGGGCATAATCGGATTATTTTAAGAATCGAATGATTGAATTTTCGTAGTCGGATCGTTATCCAGTCCTAAATAAACTTAAATGCTCGAACAAATTGATTAAAATCGTCAAAATGTCTGAGCAATTTGATATTTCTACGGAACAGAAAAAGATTATTGAAGAAAAAGTGCAACGAAGAGCCCTTTTACGTAACGAATATTTGAAATACAAATCAAATCCTTTTCAACATGCAAGTAGTGAAGGTGGATTTGTGGTAAGTTGGTTTCCCAATTAAAAAAAAATTGTCTTATATAACCTTTGCTATATTAAAATACGAATTGTTCCAAAATTTAAATTAATAAATTTTATGATAAGGAAGTTCATATTAATGTACATATATCTATAATACGTATTTTTGTAATTTTGGTAATTGTCTAGAAAGTGGCCGCAACTCCGATTTTGACCAAACTTGGCATACGGGGGTTTTTTGGGGCGCTGATCACGAATCTGAAAAAAATATTTGGCGGAAACGTTTCGTTTTCGAGATATCCATCATCAAACTTGAAAGTCAAACTAACCTCATTTACACTATATTCCCCCTTCTTTTTGTAGACAATTCTTGATTTTTACACCAAAGTGGCACACAATATTTTATAAACACCTTTTAAAAACTTTTTTTTGTTTATTTTACACCTTTTTCTTCATTATGTATCACTTTCAAACGGGGCGGCCATGTTGTATACATTGTATACTTGGTTGCAGCGTTTGAGAGTGAATTTTTACAATTAAATTAAAAATAGGTATAAAATAAATATAAAAACAAGTTTTTAAAAGGTGTTTATTAACTATTGTGTTCCAATTTAGTGTAAAAATCAAGAATTCTGTACAAAAAGAAGGAGGAATAGTGTAAATGAGGTTAGTTTGATTTTCAACTTTGATGATGGATATCTCGAAAACGAAACGTTTCCGCCAAAAAAGGTTTTCATATTCGTGATCAGCGCCCAAAAAACCCTCGTATACCAAATTTGGTCAAAATTGGAGTTGCGGCCACTTTCTAGACAATTACCGTAATTTTTTTACTTATCTTGCCCACGGCCGATTAACTGAAATTTTGTATACGGGGGTTTTTGAGGCGATGATCACAAATCTAAAATTAAATTTTGTCGAAAACTCCTAGTTTTTAAGTTATAACAACGTACCACTTGGATCTAACCTCCAAACTGCAGAAACTTTTCCAAAATTCCTCAGTCTTAAAATTAGTTACACCAAAGGTGGAAGATTTTATGCTAAAACGTTTAATATTTTGTAGGATACATTTATTTTTACGTTTCTTAAAGGCTGGTTTATGATTTAATTTAACTTTAGTGTAAGATCATTGCACACCAATATGTTAGCACAATTATAATAATTTGGTGCTTATATACAATAGTATTTACACAAGTCATTCAATATGAAACAGAATAGTATTAAAAAAAAACATAGTACAAACTAAAAATTAAAACAAATGGCTTTAAAAGACAAAAAAAAAACGTTAAAACAATTACAAAGGTAAAACAACGTAACTACATTTCAGCGTAGACAAACAACATGTTAAAAACGGTAATCCAAAAATTCTTTGTAATCGTAGAAGGCCTGACTGATAAGGAAATCTTTTATTTTTTCCTTGTACTGCCTGCTTGGCAGATTTTTTATGTAAATGGGAAGTTTATTATAAAATTTGATGGCCAGATATCCCGGACCATCCTGACACCTCTTTAGACGCCAAAGAGCCGGCACTAAACTCTGCGAATTGCGCGTATTGTAGGAGGGTACTTCTTCATGTCGGGTGTATTCTTCGAGATGCTGTTTGATGAATATAAGATTTTCCAGTATGAAAAGTGATGGCAGAGTTAACATAAAGCAGGGTAACCAAACTTAAAATTCCTCTATACTGAGCTGTAAAGTTCAACCTTTAACCTGATTTATGTAAGGGACAATACAGATATCTTTTGAATATTTTTGCTTAGATATGCCTCGAGGAATGTTTGTTGGTATGAAGTTTTGATATTTTTAATACTTAATTTGAGCTTTTAAAATATGACAGTTTTAATTAAACAAGTACAAAAATTCACATTCTTGTACAATAAGTCCCAAATGGATTTTAAATATTGAGGAAAAAGGAGAAATGCTTGGGAAGCCATAGTGGTGATCGCGATGACAAAGGTAAATAACCAAGAAAAAACCGTTTTCTTTAAAAATTATATTTACTAGTATTTTATGAAGAAAAGATGGATTTTCTCGAAATCACTTTTGATTTAACAAGTTTTGGAAACGGGCGCCACAAATTTCTAACAGGCAGAGTAATAATTTTGTTTTGATATATCATGTGGTTTGATTTGAAATGTATCGGCAATTTTTTAGCCATTTCATAGATATCACTATAATCAATAGAATTAAACTGATAACTATTAAATTTCACCAACCTCAAATTTTTTTGAAGTATTATAATTAGGTACATATACTAAACCTATATTTTTTTGCCTTGCTACGATTGACTGGACTAAAGGCCGCGGTCGACCGGTTGGCTACCCTTGTTCTAGATGATATTCTGAATACAACGTCCCTTTTTACCACGTGAAATTATTAATATTTTGCAAATGTACTTTTTTAAGCTACAAGGCTGTGAATATGCTCAATTTGCAAACTTTAGTCCTAGGTTGGGGTCCCATTTAAAAATATTTAGTGTCTATATTTTTAAATTATTTCTGGTAAAATATACTTGCCTGTCACAAAATGTAGTTTTATGTCTTAACATATCTTTCAAATTCAGTTTTGATATGGTTAAAAATAAAAAAGTAATAGTATATGGTATACACGTCTGGCAAACAAATTTATTAGGTGCGGAGATTTTCAGTGCGATAAAAAGAGATGTTAATTTAATAGGCAAAGGCTGGAGCGAAATAAAGACAGAGAGAAAAGGTGTAGCGGCTGATTTAATTTCTACCGACCCAAGAAGAAGAGGGGAATGCTTCGGCCGGACTACGACAACACAGACACACCCATTCAGTAATGCCAGATCTCACGATTATTCGTAAGATTCTACGATTTTGGTTCCGATTTCACCATCTTATGAATCAGGTAGCAATTCAAACGATTTTTTAATAAATCATTTTAAAATAAAATATTGCTCTTGAATTATTAATTTACTTCGTTCCCCTAGTGAATGATAACAATGGCATATCAAAAGAAACGGGTAAATGAGAACACAGTTTTTACTTTGTTTACTATCACTATATTAATTAATTTATAAAACAGTGACTGCAGTTTCGTAGTACTACTACATTATCAAACTGAAAGCTTTCAGTTTGATAATGTAGTAGTACTACGAAACTGCAGTCACTGTTTTATAAATTAATTAATATAGTGATAGTAAACAAAGTAAAAACTGTGTTCTCATTTACTAGTTAAAAATGAACTATCACAAAGTAACGGACACCTCAATTCAATATTTCAAAAGAAACGACCGGGAATCCCCGTCGCCTACAAGCGGTTATCGAGCAGAACAAAATGGGATTCCCCGTTGATTGCAGGTAAAGGTGGCTTACAATTTATTTGTTTGCATTTCACGCAGTCCTGTCTCAAATCGTAAATTTTACATAAGTCAAAACCATCGAAAGTATTTTATTTAGGAAAAGTTTAATTGGCGACAAAAATTGTTATGATTTTTCTATCAATAACATGATACAAAAGTTAGGTAGTACACAGAAAAAACACTATAATATATTGAATAACAAGGCTTTGATTGCTTGATTTTTTATTTATCCAATAAAAGTTAAAATTTATTTAATTAATTATGTTTGTGACAATTGAGGAGAAATAATTGATGCTATTACAAGTATTATATTCAGACCATATCAAAATAGTACCTATTAGGTTAAAATATCTTGTTATTATGTAAATGATTCTATATATTTAAAACTAAGGGAAATCTGTACTTCCTTGAATATCACAGAAATTATTGTGTTTAAAGCTTATGTAATCCAGGAAAAATTTGCAATGTTTATTGCAATGGAAACTTAACTTGGGTTAAATTAAAAGTGTCGTACGGTGAATACCAATATTCCCTTCGCCTTAAACAATACTGTGATTGGCACAATATCGTGACCATTATTTCAATGCGGCGTATATTCAATTTAACGATAGCTAAAATTAAAAACAACGTCTCACCTTCATATCGGTATTCGGCAACTTCGGCGCTGGCTGAACTGAACGACAACAGGTTCAGGGTTCAACTGAATGGTTAAATGTCAATGCTTGTGTAGACCCTAATTATTCTGTCTTTAGTAAGAATAACTATTAATGAAATGAATAACTTGCTGGTTTCCTGGGGGTTGAACTCCTTGATACAAGTATTTGCAGGTAAGTTAAATTATACGATATTTTTTCCTATGTTTTGTTGTAAAGAATAACGAAAATTTATCATGGCGCCATAGTGGCAATCTGGCTATCTCGATGGCTATCTAAACGATTTTTCCTAATTATATATTTGTATACAAATTTTCAGAAATAAGGGTTTTTTCTACTTTTATTTAAAAAAATCCTTTATTATGATGGATAAGCTGGGTTAGGGTAAAGACAAGTACTAACTGTTACCATCAAGAAACTTTTTTTTGGAAATCAATACTAAAAATGTTTCCCATGTGGTGCAAGGATATTTTAATGTAATTATTCTATTTTTAGATAGAGGGATAAATCTAAACGAGAAAGAATTAGACATTGTAATTCCATCAAGGGACTTGCAAATACATTTTAAGGATTGTTTAGAAAAATACATTCAGTAGGAAAAAGAAAATACAACAGATCTCGATACATGTGCTTTTGGAGGTACTTGCGGATGATTTAACATTTGGTTTAACAGTAAGTGTTTTACTTATTATACAGGATGGTCCTATTTTTTTTTTGAAAAACTTGTTTGATGAGATGAGAGGCTAATGTTAGTCCTAATCAAACAGCTTAAAAAAATTTATTTCGTTTTAGGACATGCATGTAGCCAAGACTCCCTGCACTGTAGCAGAGACCCCGTGTACTGTGACAGAGATCCCTTATTCTGTGGCAAAGGCTCCAGGTACATAAAGTAGTACTGTAAGCCTTAGGTCAGCAAGTCCCTTGGCATCTACAAGCTCAGCAACTTCCTAATAGACCGAGCGCGCTCGCGGCAGAAAAAAGAGACCGATTTTTTACAGGCTGCCTTTGATACGGGTGATATTTATAGCCACAAGCTATAGATAGATGCACCTATTAAGTTCCGCAACGTGTTACTTCATATATAAACATTAACTTTAATTAGCAAAAAAAAGAAGATTCTTAAATCAACTTTTTACAGTCTGCCAATTGTTGAAGCATAAGGCTAGATTGCCAAATCCACAAAAAAGTTACAAGCAGACGGTTTTCTCGAGTACAAGAGTAAAGCATACTAATGCTAGTTCGCAAAAAAATCGTGTAACTAAAAACATTTTTTTACAGTCTGCCAAGCACAATTTAGACTAATGTGTGCATGAGATTGACGAATTTTCACAAGGCAGACTGTTTCTCAATATTTAAAAATTGATGCATAAAAGTTAATTAACAAATTTTTCACAGTATTTGAGAACAATTTTTTACAGTCTGCCTATTGAATAAATAAGAACTTTTACAATAAATATTTCATATTAAATTATTAGCATACTAATTCATGAAGTTTAAAGTGTAGGCAGACGCAGTTAAACTTGTAAAAAAAACTTACAATGGTTAACAATTTTTTAAAGTCTGCCATTGTTTTCAAACAATATTTAGGTAATAAATAAACAAATTATTGAATGGCAGACGATTTGTAAAGGTACTAGTGTCAGTATTATAATAAATTAATTTATGTAACACACGGACGATTTTGGAAAATTAAAAAATATTTATTTCATTAAACTACAGGATAAAAATAATTAATCACTTTCCTCTGACACTATTTCTTCATATTCTGCATTATTATTAATGTCAATGCTAACATCACTTTGACCATCATTATCATCATCATCATCGAAAACCTCGTCGATCCGGTAAAGATTTTCGTTGTCCTCTGTAGATTCTAATCAACATAAGTTTTTTAATGAAAAAATTCATTTCTACTGCTAGAATAGGCTATATGACAATGCGAAAAATAAAGTGTCAATTACTGTTATCAGTATAAATTAAGAGTTTAAAAATGGTTATTTATTAACGTAAGTTGAAAATAATAATTTATTTATTTAAAAATCCGTACATAAAAATGTATTTTTTAAACGTTTGTCACATAACACAAAACGCTTCTGATTGGTCGAGTTTATAACGACGTCACCTGCTTGTTTGCCTACTTGCGCCTACTTGTAATATACATATTAGCTTTCGAAACTGTTTTAATAAGATTTTTCTATATTATCCATTGTTTTTGTGTGATTTATTTGCAATATTTTACAAATTTTGTCAAGTACTTTTACCATGGACAACGTTTTTTATTAAAGCAGACAGCAGAAACCTGCCCCAAGTCGACGCGATCAAGGTCGGATTATACAATATATTATATTATATAGCTATGTGGCTCAGCGGTAGCGTTCGTAGGTTTTTTCCCTATCTTTTTCCTACAAAAGCCATACAAAACAAAATCTTTAAAACAATTAAACAAAATTTTTTACAAGCTTATCTAAGCACACTTTATACATAGGCGTTTGTAAGGTCACCCGGGAAACGTCCCAAATAATTAAATTAAAAAGCATTATATTTACCAAAGGGGACCAACAACTGTCCTCGGCCCCTCTCGGCTTGCCTGTCTTCCTGAGTCCTGAATAAGAAAAACTGGGAGAAATTAAATATGTATATAGTATTGTAAATTTAATGTTCCTGTAAATATTTTAAGTTATGAATAAAGCGATATTTTGAGTTTGAGACTTCCAACCCGGAGGTTCCGGGTTCGATTCTACCCCATACCTTTTTTTTATTTAATAATCTTTAAAATACTTCTCAAATAAATTTAAATATATATTTAGGTATGTTTATAAATATTAATTAAATTAATTTTTTTTCTTAAAAAATTACATTTTTATTATAATTATACATTTTTTACATCAAATGTGTGGGGGAATATTTGCAGAATTATTGGGTAAACTTGAAGTTTTTTGTGTATAAATTTATGAATATTTTACACACAAAACAGGTACTTCGTTTTTAGATGTTATATAAAAATAATTTGTTAAAAATTAATTTTGAAAAAAATTGATGTTAAGAAATAAACTTCTAGAATCCCAATTACGTAATGTGCGTGAATTGTAATTACTCAGAAAAACTCAGTATTTTATTCTAAAACTATTATGCGTAAATTTTAATTACACAGAAAAAGCCGGGACTGACCGGGGTCAAGTGACGTTAGGACGCCATGGTCAGGTGATGAAAGATTGACCGGGGTCAGGTAGGGTTATGTGCATCATGATGCATGCAAAGAACATTGTAGTGCACCTAACTTTACCTGACCCCATTAATCTTACGTCACCTGCCGACCGCGCGATTCTATAATATTCAAAGTTTCAATTAACGCTAGATGTACCATCATAAATCGTCTGCCATTCAATAGTTTGTTTATTTACTAACTAAACATTGTTGGGATACAATGGCACACTGTAAAAAATCGTTAAAAGTCCTTACTTTTTTTTGCAAATTAAAAATAGTTTTGCAGTTGTATACATCGTATTAGGCTGCCATTTGTTTTATTCAATATTGTGAACTGTTAAGTTTATATTTAAATTACTTTCACAGTGTAAAAAATTTTTCTGAAATACTGTGAAAAATTTGTATCAATTTTTAAAAATTGGAAAACAGTCTGCCTTGTGAAAATTCGTCAATCTCATGCACACATTAGTCTAAATAGTGCTTGGCAGACTGTAAAAATGTTTTTAGTTACACAATTTTTTTGTGAACTAGCATGCTTTACTCTTGTACTGGAGAAAACCGTCTGCCTGCAACTTTTTTGTGGATTTGGCAATCTAGCCTTATGCTTCAACAATTGGCAGACTGTAAAAAGTTGATTTAAGAAGCTTCTTTTTTTTTGCTAATTAAAGTTAATGTTTATATATGAAGTAACACGTTGCGTAACTTAATAGGTGCATCTATCTATAGCTTGTGGCTATAAATATCACTCGTATCAAATGCAGCCTGTAAAAAATCGGTCTCTTTTTTCTGCCTCGAGCGCTCGGTCTATAAGACGACGTCACCAACGAGTACTTGTCCCCACCGAAAACAGAACAGAAGTTCATTTTATGGGGCAGAAAACCTTTGGACCCAAGACTTTCAGAAACAGTTTCCAAAATTCGATTTTAAAACCCTTTTAAATGTAGTACAAATTAATATTTAGTCAATAAAACACTCGTATTTAAACAATTAAAGTATTTTATTACAATAAATACTACATCAAATTAAATCAAGTGTGGGTTAAGGTTGTTTAAATGAGACTCTACTTTAAGATAAATAATAATTATTTTTGGCACAAAAAATATAAGATTTAATAGAGTTCATATTAATGTAGTATACACCTACTATTTGCTTCAGATTATATAATAATATATTTTAATGAATCGGACTTTTCATTGCATTTAACATAGCCATTAATTAAAATCCAATGAAATTCAATAATTTCTTATGTTAGTTTAATTACGTTTTGATATTGTTTAAATAAGATCACAATTATTTACTTCAATGATTCTTATGTTTGAACCAATTACAATGAGATATGCACAAATAAAAGTAAGATATTCATTTATTTAATCACAAATGTCATTCAGGTATTGCAAATACAGTACCCCATTGACTAAATGTGTATCCCATTCATACTATGAAAGCGTTTTCTGTGTGTAGTGACATATTATATAGCGATAGAAAGGATAATACTGACTCAAACGATTCTGAGAACTAAGCATAATGTAGTAGTGCCTATATCCTATATTACGCTAGGCCAACATTTACCTTCTCGTTTATTTAGTGTTATAATATTTGAATTGGTGTAATGTAAAGTTACATTAGGTTTAATAAATATTTTAAACATTGTCATTGTGTTTACCTTTTTACCAATAGTATTAAGTTATTTGTAATCTCCCACTCTCCTCACGATTTCTTACGATTTTTCGTAATTGATAGGGGAAATTGGTTTCGTTCTGTTTTTAATCTGGGGTCATACGATATGTATCCTACTCTATTACATTAAAATTGGCTCCCAAGTCATTGCATTGCCAATCATGTTTAGGTTTCATGGCATGACGAGAGAGAGCGAGTCATTATCTCTTGTCTAGTCTTAACATTACAGTAATATAATGAAGGAACTAGTTTATTATCTAAACGACTTATGTTTATTGGTTTTGCCTCTATCATTATTGATAAAACAAAAAGCATTAATTAATAAATGTCAAAGCTCAAAATATAGCTATATCTGCAGTTGTAGCAGACATGAATAAAATCTTCTCTTTGTCTTAGTTTACTCAATGTTAAAGAGTTGATATGTTTGATTAATTAAACACAAGACTCAAGTGATATTTAATCCAATGCACTTTTTTAGTTTGATCCAGCCATCCAAAGATACAATGCGATGAAAGTAAGCGGATTCGAATATTTCAAGCCTTCTGGAAAAAATGCCTTTCTCGGTATTGCCTTAATTCTTGTCCCTATGTTTGGATTTGGATATCTAGTTGATAGCTCTAGAAGCAAAATAGAAGCTTCTTATAGAAGAGGGGAAGTAGCTTACAAAGACCGCATGTTTAAACTTGCGTGAATAATCAGTTATTTTATATTTTAGTTTATTATTTGCTGTAAATAAAGTAATAATATATATTTTCTTATTAGTTTTATTTGCCCCGATTCTGCGTTTATAACTTCTTTAAGTACCCGTATAAAATACCGAAGGATTTTCTTCAATCTAGACATTTAAAGGTACATTAATTTACATCAAGCTGAAAGTGAGTAAAATTGTTCAAATTATAATTGAGAATAACATTTCAAAATTCCCCATCGTTCCGGTACGTGGAAAAAAAATTGATTCGAGGTCAAAGGTCAGAAAAATTGTTTTTTTTCTTAAAAGCCACCGTTTCTGAGATATAACGATTCAAAAAGTTGTAAGCGTCATTATATGCATAAGTACGTCAAGTATATACATCTCTGTAGCTGTAATATAAGTAAAAATATTTTTCTATCGGTGATTGTAACTTACATTTAAAATTTAAAATATACATAAGTATAACTATAAGAATATCAGGTAAAATAAAACCCAGTCCTTTAATTTATACGCTAGTGTAACCTTGAGACATTTTACAGGAGGGGTAAAAACAGTCTTAAAAATGTTTAAAAAACAAGATTTAGTTCAATGTGCTAAAGTTTTTAAAAAAGAAATTCAACTCCACAAGAAGTTATCACCAACAGAATTCGCTTTCTTCTTTGTATGTACGAAGCTCCTAAAAAACTACCTGCTTAAATAAGTATTGACATGCATGATTTGTTAAAAACACTCGAAATAAAAAACAAGTGCAATTAGCTTGTCTTCCTCCAACCTTAGTTGCTGCTCTCATCAACCTCTTTTTCGGGTATATTACCAAGTTCAAGTGTGTCTTGGTTATCGACAGCTAGACCGAAAAGATTGGTGTTGGAAGTTGGTCGATAATACATTAGAATCAATTTAGACTTTACTCCCATCTGCGCCGGAAAAACTGCTTAACACATTTTTTTGCATGCACGAATTGTCAAGGCCGGTCGTGTTCTAATGTTGAATCACCAACAGCAGAGGATTTGTTTGATACTGACGACTAGACATGCGATTCATCGCTATTGACACAATTCACTTACACCCAGGATGAAGAAAAAGAACAACAAGAAGAGATAATTGAAGATTATTAATTGGACGAATAAATGTTTCCACTGTTTTTTAATTTCTATCGCGTTTATTAATTTCAACCCTTGCGAATATTTGTTATGATGCAATAGTTTCCAATTGAACAGAATCACAACAGACCTGTGGAATAGAACTACTGGGAAAACCACGTTAAAAAAATGCGCTAAGTACACTACCTCAGAGGTGGCGTGGAAACGTGTGCATACAATGACGCTTACACCTTTTTGAATAGTTATATCTCAGGAACGGTGGTTTTAGGGAAAAAATTATTCATAACTTTTTTATAGATAATTTTATGATCTACAATTTATGTCTAAAGTAATTTTACGATAAAACTTACCTACTACCACAAACAATATAGGCTGCGCCAACAGACAACCGATTGCCCGCGTTTAATTCGGTGCATCAATTGGCGACAGGATATTTCCTGAAATTCGACCGAGTCGCCACCGTTCAAGATTTGGATGCGTTGTTGCCTTTCTACTTTTCTAGTCGTTTAGTAGCGTAAACAATATAGGATAATATGCAAGTCAGTGTTCCACGTTCCCAGTTCCACGCTTTGTATAACACTGTGTTTTTTACTAGTTTTCTTGTCACACGATTAGACACAGGCTTCGAAAATAAGAAAATGGCTAGCGCTAGAAATAAAAGCAGCGACAAATGTTTTTATTTTAATTGTGGTAATTCTAGACAGAATTCCAATATTAGACTTTTTCGTTTTCCCGTAAAGGAAAAAAATATCTGCGACGAGTGGATTTTGAATTCGGGTAAGTTTCAAAGGACAATGTGTATTTATTTGTTCATTGTGTGTTAGGAGTTTCATTTAAACTTTAAACTAACACTTGTTTTTGTTCAAAGAATGTCTGGAAGAAGGCAAAATGTACAAATATAGGGTGTTTTTTTAATATTGCGACAAACTCCAGGGTTGATTTATTAGGTCATTTTAAGACAAAAAGTTCCTATGAATGTATGTCCGGAGTTGCATCGTTTCTGAGATACAGGGCGTTGAAAGCGAAAAAGGTCATATTTTTATTCGATTATAAAGACGGTACGCCAAAATACGAATTATTTTCATAATTTCTGACTAGTTTCTAACAAAAATGGCCTCTTGGCTTTTTTCTGTCCGACGAACGGCTTTTGTTTAAAAAAATATAATTAATTTATTTGCATTTCCCATGAATCTGCGAGAATGGAAAAAATGCAGATAAATTAATTTTATTTTTTTAAGCAAAAACCATTCGTCGGACAGAAAAAAGCCAAGAGGTCGTTTTTGTTAGAAACTAGTCAGAAATTATGAAAAAAATTCATAATTTGAAAAAAGCAGTGGCGTACCGTCTTTATAATCGAATAAAAATATGACATTTTTCACTTTCAACACCCGGTATCTCAGAAACGAAGCAACTCCGGACATACATTCATAGGAACTTTTTTTCTTAAAATGACCTAATAAATCACCCCCTGGAGTTTGTCGCAATATTTAAAAAAAAGCCTGTATAATGAATTATAATTTACTTTGCAAAAAAATAAAAAAAAGTATTAGCATTTAATTATAACAAGATATTTTCTTTAAAATCGGCATCCAGAGATTTTTGAGGTTGCAGATTAGGAGTCTGTAATAATAACTAAATTGACAGCACCAATAAGACGAAATAAACTCACAATTTATGGTTAGATTGCGTTAAAAAGTATTATCTACAGATTTTTAAAGTAAATTTAGTTAGCCTTTTAATTTCAAAGTGAGTTTTTAAAGCTTGCAGATTTCGAGATTTTAAACAACATGTTAAATACAAAATGAGTCGCCGGCGCCGGCTTCGCGCCGCGTCGATATAGCGGAGTTTTTAGGATTCAAATTAAAATTTAAAAAAATTGCTTTTTAAGCATAACATCTTTTGATTAAAAAGTAAAAAAATAAGTCGCATAAACTACAATAAATTGTTTAACAGTTATATATTCTAAAATAAAGTTAATTTTACTTTTTGGTAATATTAAATACAGAATCTATATAGACATGGTTTGGATATTGTCTTATTCCTAATGGTGATTATTTTTTTAAAGGAAATGCGCAGTTATCTGGTGAGGCTGAAGATTCTTTAAGAAAAAATTTATTTGTGAAAAGCATTTCACAGATGAAGATTACAGGACGGAGAAAAAGCGGTATCTTAAAAATAGTGCTGTTCCGAAGAACTACAGAGACAATGAAAATTTTAAAGTTTTAACACCCCAAAAAACTTATTCCCAGAAGAAACGTTCTTTACCTTTACATATCTCACCATCCAGTAGTTCTACCACATGCAAAAAAAAGTTGCGGTACGAAAAGGAAGATGTCTTTATAGATAAACTTTCTATACTTCCTGACCAGATTGTTACACCACGAAAAATTAAACTTAAAGAAAAAATAAGTGTACAAACAAAAAAAATTATAAATTACAAAAAGAATATTATGCGATTTAAAAAAAAAAGTTAATTCTTCAAAGTCAACCATATCGAAACTTCTACCTTTTCTATCGTTTTTATCCACATTTGCCAAAACGCTTGTCATGATGCAAGTACGAGGTAAAAAACGCTTAAGATATTCCCCAAACGAAAAAGAACTTGCTTTATCGCTACATTATCAATCACCAACTGCTTATAGATTTTTAAGGAGAAAGGGAATTATATTACCAGCCGTGTCCACAATAAATAAATGGATGCAGGAATTTACTTTTAAAACAGGAATTGATGACGATATAAAAAAGTACCTAAAAATGAAATGTGCAAATATGGAAGGAAACGAAAAAAAATGTATAATTGCCTTCGATGAAATGGCCATTAAGCAAAATTTGAGTTATCAAAAAAGGTTAGATTTTATAGAGGGGTTTGAAGATATGGGACCTTTGGGGAGAAACCAAAAATATGCTACTGATGCATTAGTATTTTGTATAAGGGGTTTGTATTATTCTTGGAAATTTCCCTTGGCATATTTTTTCGCTAACCATTCCACCAACAAAGAAAATTTAAAATCGTTGATCAATTACATCTTACAAATTTATTAGTTGATATTGGATTTGATCCAAAAGCTGTGGTGTGCGATCAAGGCAGCAACAATAGAGGAGCACTTAAATTGTTGGGGGTAACGACAGACAAACCTTATTTTTATTTCAATGAAAATAAAATATTTACCATCTATGACGTTCCTCATCTTTTTAAAAGTGTTAGGAACAACTTACTAGCGGGAATGTTTAAATTATCTGATAAACTAATAAGTTTTAATATTATTAGGAAAACCTTCGAAATTGACAATTCTTCGCAAACTGCGAGATGTCTTACAAAAATCACGGAGAAGCATATGAATCCTAATGCTTTCGAAAAGATGTCGTGTTCTCTTGCGCTGCAAGTTTTTTCTAACACTATGGCGGCAGCCATTAAAACTTGCGTTGAAAAGGGATATATAAATATTAACACGGGGCAAAGTACAGCCGATTTTGTCGAAATGATGAACAATTTATTTGATGCATTGAATAGTAAACGAATGTTTACTAAAAATCCATTTAACTGCGGATTAAGTGCTTACAGTAGTTCCGTTCATCAAATTTTGGAAAAAGGGCGACAAATTTTTAAGCAGTTGGTAAAGCTACGTAATAAAAAAGGAAAGGACGAAATAGAAGAAACTCGACCTCCTTGTTTCGATGGGATGGTTCATTCTATTAATGCAATTTTGGGATTATATGGCGACGAAAAAAAACACAATAACGACAATTATTTTCTTTTAACAAATAGGTTAAATCAGGATTTTTTGGAAAATTTTTTTCTATGGCAAGAGGTCGGGGTGGCTGGAGTTTAAATCCTACTGCCAGTCAATTTAGGTCATTTTTTAAACTTAAATGTGTAAATAATATAATAGCTCCCTCCAAATATTCAAACTGTGAAGAAGACACCGACGTTCAACTTTTATATTCAGAAGGTATGATGAATACAGGAGAAACAAACAATAATAATCATGAAGATGGCAACTCCAATCAAAACTCTGAAGGTAATGATGTACCCGGGTCTTTACCTAAAGATGATGATAGTGATAATGAGGATGTAACGGAATTGGAATTTCTAGAAAATTATGAACAATCTGGTTGTTGTTGAAAGTTGTGCTAATGATTATTATGCAGGATATTTAATTAAGCGAGTAGTTAAGAAATTTAAATGCACTAAATGTGATTCATTATTTAAAACTGATATATGCTTAACAGATCCTGCACAAGCATTCATCTTAAATAAGAGTTATACTGGAAAACATAGAACATCCCTTGTAGTTCCTGATATATATGTTAGAGAGGCAGTTAGGACAGCAATGGTTATTTTTACAAACAATTTTAATAAATATAAACATTGTGAACTAATTGCTGCAAAAATATTTAAAAAAATTGTTTCAAAAAACGCACTTTGGATTGGAGCAGTAACTGATGAATGCTATAGTCATAAAGTTTATTTACTTACAAAACTTTTACGTATCAACTTATTCAAATTTTGCAAATGGTCGAAAAGTACATCTAAACAGCATAAGCAAAAAACAAAAAATTTAAAAAATACGTAAACTTCGGACTGAAATCTTAAAGAAACAATAAAATATAATTTTCCTAGCCTCTACTAATTTTAACACGACCTATTTATTTCTTTCTTCAAAAAACAGCTATAAATTTTTAAGTAAGCGTTTTGTATTAAGAGGAGACCGGAGTGCTTTAAAACGCGTTTCCATCTGATGGGTTTATAAATTGAGTAAGAAAACAATATTTTATATAAGTTTCTTAATGTAGGTAGAACTTTTGTATAGCTTTTAGGTCGCTTTTAGTTATATTCATTTTTTTATATATTTTTTATTATTTTTATTACTTGACTAAGGCAACTTTTATCTCAGTAATTTTTTATCAGTAATTTTTTTAAGGGAACGGGGACGAATTTTGGAAGAAACGCGTTGTCTTAAAAAAAGCCTGATTTTTTCTAAATATAGTTTATATATAAGTTGTCTAAAATTCAGTGTAGAATACGGGAAAATACATATTTTATTGCTAAGTCAAGTAATAAAGAATTATATACATATAAATTAAGAAACAAATTTTCTAGGAAACATTTTTAAAGCACGCGTCTAAGTTAGGACCAGTGCGCAAATAGAAAAACATTTTTTTCTAGTTGCATTTTATAATAAAGCTATTAAAGCATCGAAATGTCATTTTGGTGTTATAAAGGATTCTATTCTAATTTTGTATTTAAAAGTACGTCTAACGTTATTTTTGCGATTTAAAATCCCACATTACAATAAAAGTTATGTTTCTTGTACTTTTCACTATATGCCTTTTAATAATATTTGTTACCTTTAGCTATATAAGAGAGATGTTAAATTTGTTACAGAAAAAAACATATTTTTGAACACAAAAATGTATATTACTTTTTTTTAAATAAACTTTATTTTTTTTAATGTTTTTTCGCTTTTTTTTTAATACATTCCATGTCGCGATCGGATTCAGAGTGCTTTCAATTTTAATCATAAAAACGCTTAAAACAGAATTAAAATAATATTTTTTTTCACCAAAAATAATCTAAATTCATTATATTTAAGAGAAAATAAAAATATTTTAGTTTCATGTACCTTATTAGTAAAGGAATATAATACTATTATAGGTACTTTCTTAATATATTATTAAATTAGCCGGCGGCGGCGATACGGCAACACAGCACTAAATATCCGCTCTTCGGACTTGCCGAGGGCAGCCGAGGAATAAAAATAATATGCGTTAGTCGTCAAGCGGCGAGTTCGCTGTGGACAAATTGCTCCGTTGAAGTATTTGTCTGCTGGAGCAGCCTATATTGTTTGTGCTACTACCAAGAGATATAAACGAAAATGTAATTTTGACAAAAAAATTTAGTCCAAAATAAGAAGAAAAAAAATTATTAATGTGATATTTGTTTTTTTTAATAAATCATTTATTTTATTCATTTAAATCCTAAATCACTTAAAATTTGCAGAAAAAATCCAAAAATAAAAAAAAATATTTTCAAATTTCTTCCAGAGGTAATACCTAGAAAAAATCCTGGAAATTTGGTTTTTTGATTACAACTCGAAAACTATTGCATTTAGACAAAAAGGTTATATAACTTAAATTAAAGGTCTTTCAAGAATCCATTATTTATGTCATATTATGTTTCGTTTTTTATAGTTTTTAGGATATTGACGTTTTAAATTAAAAAAAAAGTCTTAAATATCCGAAATTACGCCTTTTCTCGAACCCCACTTATTTTTTTTGTGGGCCTGTGTAATCAGTTACATATAACTTATTAATTGAAATAATATTAAAATAAATATTAAGTTATTAACAAAATAATTCTATTATAGTAAAAATGCGTGGGGTGCTTGATATTAAATGTTACGATTATTTTATTGGTAGCTATTTACATTACAATTGCACCAAAACTTTTTGTACTTATAAATGATTTTTAAAACTTAAAATTATATAACAAACAAAGAGAGAAGCTGGCCAGTTGGTTAAACCAGTGCCATAAAACCTAACTAAAAAAAAAAAAAGATTTTTAAAAAATAATAAAAGCGTGTCTTCTTGTTTTTTTTTTAAACTATAATTTATTTTTTTATTTTTTAGTCTCAAAACAACATCAAAATTAATCTTAATCAAGAGCCCCGATTTTTAGTGTGTCTAAATTCATTCTTTTTAAGTAAGTTTTGTTTTGATTTTAGGGTTCTCAATGGAATTTTTTAACAAATTTGTTTTATTCAAAATTATTTTGGATATTTTTTTAAAGATATTATTTCTTCGCAAAATTAAAAATAATTTTACACAAAACTTAGAAGCGGTCAATTGTAATAAGTTTGATTTAATAATTAATATATATTTTTAATGCATTTGGAAAAATGCTATAGCGACATCTATGGTACCATATTTGTACCATTTATTTTCTTTACATACATATTTCAGTGGTAAGAATTTTTTAAAAGTATATTAATAAAGGAAAATGGCATTTACCGTCGTTCTGTGAATGGTATACGTTTAAACTGAAAACTAATTTAGATATTTCTTTATGATGATGATCCTAGTCAGGATATTAGAACGAAGTTATAAAATTATTGTATTGTCATCAGTTCTTGACCCCTGTACAAATTTTCAAGTTAATCAGACTTCTTGAAACAGGTGAAAATTTCGTTGAAAGATTCCGTTACATACATACTAGTGATGTAACGAATGTTATTTTTGAATTATCTGCTATCGACATTCGCAAATGCGAATATGCAGGTTTTGTTCCAATTTGGCGCCAAAAACTGATAAAAATTTCATGGAAGATTTTGTTTTTGTTTGTTTTCATTGCATTATATACTTTTGTCCTATAAGTTTTAATGAAAACGTAATTGTTAAGCTTCATTGCCCAAAGTAAAGTAAATAAAAAAAATAAGTAAATAATACCAAATGAAAAAGTGAAGATTGATAATGTGATTACGAGATTAAGTTACTTTTTCTTGTAATGAAAAAAAAAAAAAAGAAAAGAAAAAAAAAAGGAATTTTGATTTTTTCTGATTTTCATATTCGCAGAAATTTTGCGAATGCGAATATACAAAAATATGCGAATATTTGCGAATGCAAATATTTGTTACATCACCAATACATACATGTCAAGTTAATAAAAAAGCGGTAATAACTATACTGGCTGCGCACAACAAAATAATTGCAACTTTCGCCATACCTTGATATAATTCATACTCAATGTACGTTGGTAAAGTAATTATTTTATTAAAGTGAGTTTTTTCAAGATGCCTCGGCAAAACAAATAATAATAATGCTAACAGTGAATTGAGAAAATAATAATAGTTGTGTGCTGGTGCTAATAGAAGGAAGTTACGAGTATATCCATAGATTTACACCAGATCGAAAAATAGAGATAATAAGTTTCTTTTAATCTCTGACAATACCTGGTTACCTTTGACTAATGCTGTGGTAAATTCAAAAAACCTTTAATTTAAATAATTTGCCATCTATTTTGTTTTTGTAAATAGTAACTGTACCGGGTGTCCAAATAAGAAAAGACGCCGGCTGTATCTCGGAAAATACGTATCGCACATAGCTAGGAAAAAAAATATTTTTACTAAAAATGGCCAAGAGAAATAGCTGGAAATTATTTTCAAATTTCTAAAACTACCCCAAAATGGCGCAACCGCAACTGTACATTCAAAAACCTGTTTTTTTTTCTCTAAAATTAGCTAGTATTAAGTACAATTTTGATAACATCAGCAAAAACTCTAACCAATTCTGCATCAGTTTGGTTAGTAACTTTTTGTCGTATTGCCAATAATAAGGGTGGTAAATGATAAATAATGCTACTTACAAAAGCTCTATCTCCCACATCTTGTTAAAGAGTGGTTAAAGTGGGTACTCGATTGAAAAAAAATTTAAAGCTCTGTGTCGTCTAGTTTGTAGTTTACCAAGTAGAAGGCGTTGTTTAAGGAAATTTTGACCCTTAACCCCAAATAACTTTTGTAGCAAACATGGGATCGATGGGGACTTTTGACACTTTATTTCTAATTGTGAATCCAAGATCTCCACCAAAATTCGGTCCTCCGGCGTTTTTTGTTATTGGACCACTATTTTTATGGCTAATTTGACCGATAAAATCCTTGCAACAAATATTGGGTCATAATTAACCTTTCCTTAATACAAGCATTTATTTTTTTAAAATTTTTTAGTTTATTTATTTATTTTTGGAATTATGTTTCTTTAAATATTTTCGGTAATTGGAAATTGAAAGAAAATTTTGACCAATTTTGCTATACGGGGGTTTTTTGGGACACTGATCACGAATCTGAAAGATTGTTTAGTTAAAAACGTTTTGTTTTAGTGACATCCATCATCAAACTTAAAAACCAAACTAACCTTATTTACACTATTTCTCCTTTTTCCACATAATTCTTGATTTTTACACTAAACTGGCACACAATAATTGATAAACACCTTTTAAAAACTTGATTTTATATTTACTTTAAACCTTTTTTTTTTCATTTAATGGCCAATCTCCATATTCAAACGCTGCACTCATGTATACACTAGGGAATCTATTAGCAAACATGGCCGCGGGGTTTAAAAGTAAAACTTCGCAATTCAATAGGAAAAAGGTGTAAAATAAATATAACACCAAGTTTTTAAAACGTGTTTATAAAGTACTGTTTTCCAATTAATGTTAAAATCAAAAGCTGTGTTCAATAAGAAGGGGAAAGATAGTAGAAATGGGGTTAGTCTGATTTTCAAGTTGGACAATGGATATCTCAAAAACAAAACGTTTACGACTAAAAATTGAGATCATTGATCAGAGCCCCAAAAAGCCCCCATGTACCAAACTTGGTCAAAATAATAATATACAGGGTGTTCCATTAAAAAAAAACTAAACTTGGTATTTTTAAACATATTTCCGATGCTCTTTTGTTTTATCTGATGACAAATTCCGACGGTTCAGTAAAAATACTTCAACTCTTGTAATTTAAAGATTCTTCTTACTCTTAAAATAAAAGCTCTGCTGTTTAATTCTATATTTTGCTTTGCTTTGTAAATTTTTAGTTTAAGAATGCTTTGTCTGTGAATACTGAAGACAATAAGACAATAAAGCCATTGTGAAGTTTGAACTTTAATTATGTAAATAATGCAAAAAAATATGAGGAATATTGTTTTTATTTTACATAAACCTTGGGTAGCAAAAAAACTTAACACAAAAAAATATAAAACACAGGCAAATTGACTTTAGGTAAAAAAGTTAACTTATAAACTTAATCTATATAAAAAAAAGAATAAAACACTTTGATCTTCAAATATAATTACTAACACGAGAAGAGAGCACTGTGAAACTAGAGATTCAAATCTTAAAACTAATAACACATTTTCTTTAGCTTAAAATAATAGCTGCAGAATCACAAAAGCTTCTTTAAACTAATGGGTAGCTCGCCTGAGTTGCAATACCACATTGGTTCTCCTTATTTCTAGCCATTTTGATGTATCCATCAAGACCCCAGCTGGATCCCCATGAGTTCTTAACCAACCAGTAATCTTGTCCTGAGTTTTCATCAGTACCATAGCCCACAACAAGAACACCATGATCTAATTGTTCAGAACTGCAGTCAGGGTCCACATAAACTCCATCAGAATATAATTGGAATGATTCGTGGCTGGCGTCAATAGCTACAGAGATCGGACCGACGGTAGCAACTGCGGCTTTTAATTGATCTTCATCTCCAGACTCAATATCAACAAAACCCCTGTCTGTGGCTCCACTATTTCTAGGGTTATAATGACATTTATCGTCCTCAGCTTCATAGGGGTAGGATTCCTCAGTATCAATACCACCATTGTCTTTAACATATCGGAAAGCATTGTCCATGAGTCCGCCATTGCATCCATTGTTACCATACCTAGTAGAGCAGTCGACCAGATTTTGTTCACTTAGTGAAACTAGCTTCTTTGTTTTACGATAGTGCTGTCCTTCCAGAGATCCAGTCTAAAAAAACACTTCTTATGTTAAATGTTCTATAGAGGGTGTCCGGAAATACCGTTCAAATTATTCTTGGGGTGATTCTACATGTTAAATTATGAAGAAAAGTTCATATAAACATAGGTCTGCAATGCGTCATAAGGCTTCTATGGCAATTCAAAGATTGCACCGGGATATAGGTTTTATTTTATATCTCTGGAACCGTTTTAGATAGCCATCTGAATTTTGGTATATGAATTTCTTTTAATAGTAGGTACTTTTCAGTGTTTTACTAAATTATTATTTTAATCAGGGGCGTACCGACAGGGGAGGTCTCAAATTAATTTATTCACATTTTAAATAAACGTTATATTTTTACAGTTTTCTTTAGAAATTTTGATTTCGCGGTATAAATGAAATAGATATTCTTGTAAAAAACCTGTCGGGCTAGCCGTTTTCGAGAAAACACTCCTCAAAGAAAATAGTCATGCATGGTCGCCCAAGCAAAAGAGTAATCGGGTATTTTTTGAAAGGCGAGAACGATGATTTTTTAAATGAAACTGTTAGTAACAAAGTTATAATCGAATAAACTTTATTTTTAAACCTTGTTAAATTCGTTTACCGAAACTAGCGTTACTAAACTTTTTTATTATTATTGGGCTAGCCTGATAGGTTTTATCAGAAATACCTTTTTATGTCTTTTATACCGCGACATCAGAATTTCCAAAAAAAAAAACTGCAAAAATGTGACGTTCAATAAAAATGTAAACAAATCCAGGGTCTCCCCTGTCGGTCATATGCCAAAATTCAGATGGCTATTTGAAACGGTTCCAGAGATATAAAATAAAACCTATATCCCGGTGCAATCTTTGAATCGCCATAGCAACCTTATGACATATTTGCGGACCTATGTTCATATGAACTTTTCTTCATAATATAACATGTAGAAAATTACCTCTAGAATTATTCAACGGTATTTCCGGACACCCTGTATATTAGAATTTACTACACACATTTATTATATTTAGAAAATATGTATGGTTAAGTTTTATAAAATAAAAATAAAACTCATTTGTACCATTAGGTCAAAATCACTTTTAAATCTTAACTCCTTAAACTATAATAGAACTTAGTTATATCGCCTATTTAATAAATTTAAGATTAAGTGTTATTAAGGCCGTTTTATAACACATACTCGTTCGTAAATAGCTTAAATTCAAAAAATTTCAGAATTGAGTTAATGCAAATTAAACTAATAATTTTATTTATTCTTTAAAACAGTATAGCAATTCGGAGAACTTTTTAATTAAAAAAGCTCTCAAAATTGCCAACAGTTTATCATAGGTTATAAATGGTCAAATTTGACCGGATATTTTGAGAAACGAGTTAAATTTCCAAAGTATTAAAAACCAGGCAAAATATCTGTCTTAAAATCTAAGTACAAATGGTATTTGGTAAGACAATTGCGAGAATGAAACAAAGTTAAAAGCAAAATAATAATTAATCAACAATATGCAGTCGCTACGGAGGTAACAATGGACGACACGATTGATAGAACCGTAAACTTACCGACTTATTTAGACAGTAACTTTTTCCCTTCTATCTATACCACTTGAAGAAGATTAAATCTCGAATACACAAAATATAAATAAAAATTAAATTTCATATTTTTTGTATATGTGAGTAAAGCAGAATTATTTAACATTTAATAAAATATTGTAAAAAGTCTGATAAATAACTCTTCATAAAAGTTTATTTATTTAAATTTTATCATATTTTCTTAAATATCTACTATAGAATATGTTTCTCATAGTTGTTCTAATCCCAAAGAAATATATAAATTTTTAATTTTGTTATGTATACTCATTTTATGTCACTATTATATAAAAAATATCTTATAAGCAGTCTGGAAATTAAGTTAAATTTCTGCTTTCAGAATTTGAAGTTTACGATACCTTTGAAACTATGAAAAATACAAGAAAACAGTATAAAACTATTTTTGTAAAATTAATTTTTAAAAAGTTACAGCAATTAAAAAAAAATTGTTCCATTTAAATATCATAAATATTGTTTAAACAATATAAATATTTGTTTGCCCCCTCCAAAAGGTTTCTGATTTTTAACAATATAAAAAAACAAAATTATTTAAAACAATTATTTAAAATCGGAGCTGTTCTTGAGGATTTCCAAATTTTGGCAGTTTTATGTATTCATTGCCGCTACTAAATATGGAAAACGATCTGAACAACTACAATCAAAAACACCAGAATTAGTCTAGGAGGAATCGGCGCATGAGTACCGAAAACTATTCCACCCCAATTTTTTTATACGATCCTCTTTAAATTGCCCTACTGATGATATAAATGCATGTTGCCATGGCGCCACCTGGTGCCATATTGTTTAAACCGAAATTGTTTAAACAATTGCAAGGAATGGTTATTTTTTAACCGGACAATTTTTTTCATATTCTTTATTAAAATACAAATAAAAAGGTCCTATAACTTTTTACGATAAAGTTACTAGTTTTGGAGATATGAATTTTTGAAAGTCCAAAAATCTAAATTTTTGATACTTTTAATCCATGAAAAATATATATTAAAAAATATATAATATAAAAATATATACAATAGCTAAAATATCCTTAATTGAGATTTTAAAAAATCTTATTGCTTATACAGGTTTTTTGATTGTTTATTACGCGCGCTTACGAGTAAAATAAAGCTCCAATAACTTTTGGAAAATTGATTTCAGGAAAAAAAAACTTATCTAAACAAATTGTAGATAATTTAATTAGTAATAACAGTGCCCCCTTTAGCAATTTTGATAAAGTTACTAGTTTTTAAAATAAATGATAAATAGTGATTCAGGGCACGGAGAGGCCGATGCAGCGTATGAGTCAGAGAGACGGCGTTAAGTATCGTAAGGGACGCATACTTGTGAGCGCTCTTAATTAACAATCAAAAAACCTGTATAAACAATAAGGTTTTTTGAAATCTCAATTAAGGATATTATTAACTATTGTATAAAGAATAAAAAAATATATTTTTTATGTTTAATTTTTTTCTTAATATATATTTTTCAAAAATATTATCTTTATCATAAAAGTCATAGAACCTTTTTTATTTTTATTTCAATAAAGAATATGAAAAATATTTGTCCGGTTTAAAAATAACAATTCCTTGCAAATGGTTCAACAATATGGCACCAGTGGCTCCATGGCAACATGCATTTATATCATCAGTAGGGCAATTTAAAGAGGATTGCATAAAAAAATTGAGGTGGAATAGTTTTCGATACTCATGCGCCGATTCCTTCTAGACTATATGTTTTTTTGGAGTCACGTTGTTTTACTATTAAGCCATTAATATTAATATTTAATTAAAATACAATATAAAATACTTACTGCACTAAAACTCCAGCAAGAGCCGCAATGTCCCTGATCTTTAATAGGTGTTACAGCGCCATGTTCTCTCCAGTCCACGGATTCCGGCAATTTAACATTAGCGGGAGGAATAAAAGTAATGGAGTCTTCCTTCTCGCCACTCTTGAAAATCCCATTTTTGGTTCTGTTAAAACCATTAAGGATTGAAACAAATTCATGATGAAGCAAATCAGCATATTTATTAATTCCTAATTTATAGGACACAAGGCCTTGTTCATACAGTTTGTTATGTTTGGCTACTTTATGCGAGTTTTCCATAAAAATTTTCATTCTAAATCGTTCTTCCGTTTCGCTATCATACTTCTTTTTATGTTCGACCTAGAAAAAAAAAGAATAAATTGAGATACTGATATAGTTTTTCTTTTTACTTGGAATAATTATAAAAGGAATTTGGGGAAAGATCTTAAGTCATTCGTATTACTGGGCACGATCTTATTTTTGTAAAAATCAAAATACTTTTATGCAACGGATTTACAGTAAAAAAAAATACCTTTTAGGGTATAATTTTCACAAAAAACCCTTGTAGTTAACTTCTTTTATGGCAGTGTTTACTGGTTTTTAATTACCTGTGAGGTTGCTAAGTTAATTTAAAGAAACTGATGAAATAATATAACAAATTGGTAATTATTTAGGTGTCTTCATTCCGACAGCAATACTATGGATGTATAGGGTTATTTATTTTAAAGTAAACAAGTCTTTATCTTTAAACTTCCCTGTACTTTTTTAAAAAACAAATATAGCCATTTCGAGTATTTTTTTCCGTAGAATTCAATAATCTAATCAGAAAAACATTTGAAACAAAAACCAAAGAGTTACAGCACGACTGACGTATTTTTTTAAATGGAATACCCCGTATATTTTTATATCAATAGATAGAGATTTTCACGAGGAATTCGGTGATATAGGAGTTGCTGGGTTGATGTCCTGCGGTTCTGCTGCAATTGTCTAAAAACTGCATGATACTATAAGGATAGTTTTACCTGAAAAAAACCTGGCTGCCACAAGTCACAGGTGCTTATTTGTCAAAGTCAAGAATTTTAAAAATACGTTTATTACTTTTTGGAGTAGTTTTATAATGGGGTTTTCATCAGAAGAACGGCTTCAAATTATAACTCTCTATTATAAATGTGGAGAAAACGCCAGGGAAACACAGAGAAGATATGTTGCAATTTTCCACCGAAATATATCAGTAAAAACGATTTTAAAACTGAAGGTCCTATTCGAAGAAACAAAATCGTTACATATTAGAAAAATGACTACAATGAGAAAAAGAAACCGAGATCGAGCTACTCTAAATTATTTTACTTTGTATTGCATGAAGTCAACTACTGACGCAGTTAGAGACTTGAGGTATGGCCCTGCAAGAAGAAGAGTAACCTATGCGACTTCCATATCACATTCTTCCAGTGCAGCATTTAACACGTAAACAAAAGGAACTTCGCTTTCAACTTGTTTCCCAAATTTTAATCCATGAACAAGATAACGATCCTACCCTGTTTCAAACGATTTTTTGGACGGCTGAAGCTACGTTCACTACATCGGGAATGTTTAACCGACGCAATACGCACAGCTGGGCAAGACAAAATCCCAGAAAATTTCAAGAGATTAAATACCATAGGAGGTCTTCTCTTCATGTCTGGTGTGGTGTGCTTAACAATAAAATTGTCGGGCCAATATTCTATGAGGAATTCTTAACTGGAGGAAGATATCTCAATCTTCTTGAAAACCATATTAAGGACATATTGGAAAAATTGCCACTCGAAACGTATCGCAAGATAATTTGGCAACAAGACGGAGCGCCGCCCCATGAGGTTCGTCAAGTTGTGCTGTATCTCAGTCGCCGATACACTCAGTGGATAGGACGTTATGGCACTATTAGATGGCCACCTAATAGTCCAGATATTACAATTTTGGACTCTTTTCTATGGGGTCACTTGAAGAATGCCGTTTACTAAAATGGGAATACAAACACGGAAGAAATGAGAGAAAAAATTGTAAATGAAATTAATCGTTTTAACCAAGAACCTCTAATAATATCGGCGAGCTTAGAAAGTTGTGTTTCGAAAATAACGGAGGCCATATAGAACATTTAAATTATTAGTAATATTATAATTTTTTGTTATAGGTGTTCTTATTACCACCATATTTTACCTCGTATTGTATTTTATTTTTTTTTTTTTCGTTTATTTTAATTTTGCTGCTTGGTTTAGAAATAGATCATATCATTTTTAGCATATAATATAATTTGAAGCCGTTCTAAAACCTAATAAAAACCAACCATTTAAATCTGTAGTTTCAGCAAAAACGGAAAGCAATTTCCCAGCATCGCTTCGGTTAGAACGGCACCGCGAAGAATAAGGCAAATATCCGAATTGCGCTGCCACCCGGCAGCCTTAAAACCTTTTAAAACAAATGCAAATTAAGAACAACGCATTGAATTTTCTCTACAATTTTACTTGAAACTTCCAATTTTTTGGGAAAATATAATATTCACCGATGAAAAAGCGTTTAGTCGTTTAGTTGTGGGCGATTTTCAATAAATGTTTGGGGGTGGCTGAGTGCACAAGAACTTGCTGTATGTTATTTTATCGAAGGAAAGTTTAATGCGGAGGTATATATAGAGCTACTACAGAATATCATGCTTCCTTCTGTACTGGATAGATTTTCGGACAGAAATTTAATCTTTCAGCAAGATAAGTGTTCCATTTATACGGCCCGGCAAGTCGATGAATGGATGGAAGAGCAGCTAATCAGTAGTCCGGATTTAAATGTTATGGAAAATGTTTGGGGCTTATAAGTTAAAAAAATAAATAGGGAAAATGAGTTTAGGCCGCAAAATGTAAACGAACTTACGGATAAAATTTTAGAGGCGTGGAATGGGTTACGAGGAAATCCGGACTACGCCCGGGGTTTGGTCCACTCGATGTCTGGAAGGCCAAACTCTGTCTTAGAAATTAGCGAGGCCGCAATAAAATATTAAATTGTTTGTTTAGAAGGATACTTAAGTTTGTTTGAAGGTATTAAATTTTTAATTAGTTTATTAATTTGTTAGTTTTTATAAAATTTAAATATTTTCTTTTACCCTTTGCTTTATTTATAGTAGTTAAAAGTAAAACAAGGTAAAAAAGAGCGATTTACAAAAATTGGCAGAAAAGTAAAAGTTTGACAATTTTTTTGCCCAAGATTAAATGGCCGTCACTGTACATACAATTTATAAAATAAAAACTTAATACAAGGCAGGAAAATTATTAGCTTGTGGCAAAAAGTAATAGAAAAAATAAACAGTATTGAAAATTTCCCAGACTTGAGGAATAAATTTTATGTAAGTATATACCTAATAATTCTAAGAATCGCTAAAATAAAGTTATTTGCATATTATTGCATTTATAGTCATAAAACGTCGGAACCAATTATTCTATACGTTTCATTTCAATAAAAAAAAACTTACATAAATTTAATACAAACTTAAAGAGAATTTTTATTTCTTAAAAAAGCATAAAAGATAGTTAAGCGACACAGTCTAGACAAAGACCGTAACGAAATATGATAAGTTGTATAAAAAGGATAAAAAGGACTGATTCATCATACAGCGCAAAATAACTTAAACAAAGGCAATAACGATAAATGATTAGTTTTATAAAAAAGCTGACTTATTTATGACAAATCAAACCAAACACATTAATCAGTTACTCATAAGAGTCATAGGTTTCCTGCCAGATGTAAGAAATGACTAAAAATAAATAAAACTTAAAAGATACAAAACTTCCTATAGGGTCGTATAGTCAAGTCGTTAGAGGTTTTTTCCTCTAACCGCCACTAAAGTTGATGAAATTTGACATACTAGTAGATTTTGAGGCGAAAAATCAACGAATTCTTGATGAGAAGTGTCGGAAAGGAGGTGAAACCACCTCCTGAACTTTTGAACTTATTTTTATTCATAAAGGGATAGTTTTTTCTTAATTTTTTTTTTTAAAGAACGGAAAATTTTACGCTAGAAATGACTATTAACACATCTAAGATTTTTTTGCTCTAAGTTTGAGAAATTTTCACTCTTAAAGACTCGCGAAAGGTAATAACATGAAAGAATCTCGTGGAATGTAATATACCAAACGAAAGAACAAGTCTAAACCTTCATTTCTTGCACAGTTATACTAGCAAATTCGTTCACATAAATAAATAATGTTATTGCAACAGTAAGACATGGCCAGTTAACCTTTAGTTCAATCTTATATGCTTGCAGTTTGAAAATCATAGCAACTTGAGGGTCAGATATATTTTTCGAGTCATGTGTTTATTATTCCTACCACTTGGCTGAACAGGATTTACTTCTTTTATGTTATGAGCTTTGCAACTTGTGAACTTTTTTGACTGTCTCATCCTGTTCATTAACAAACTAGATTTCGATCATATTGTGCGCATTATAAGCAACATGTTAAGAGTATCATTTAAAAGGGAAAGGTTAGAACTTTAAGAAAATGTCTACATTGTACAATATACTCAAGAAGTTCAAATAATTCGAGGTAACTTCAAAATGCATGTACTTGAATTTCACGGGAATGCTACTGGAACGGCTATTTCAACTTGAAGTATTGGGTAAATCTTAAGAAAAAAGTTCGTATCTAATGTAGGCGCAGGCGGCCATGTTGGATTGTACACAGAAAACGTGTGCTCGGTGTGTTCACAAGCTGATTTGCTCTTACCAGTGCTAAATAATTTCTTAAAAAATGTTTATATAACTTTTTATAGAGACATATTGAAAAGCTGTATTTTTGTTTTTTATTTTATATTTATATTTATATATATATATATATATATATATATATATATATATATATATATATATATATATATATATATATATATATATATATAATATATATATACATAATGAGGTGCATGCATGGGGATCTTGGAAACCGCAAGAGATACGAAGTCGGTTAAATTATGGCAAAGTTGTGTATTTGCGTAACTAACCATGTCCACTTTAGAAAGTTGCAAAATTCTGAGTACTTCCGGAGATATCTGGGAAAAACCGAAATTTGCCGATTTCGTTTTTATTTTTTTCTGACGTTATTTAAAGAGATATGGAAAAACAATAGACACTTTCTCATGGCCACTTTTTAAGCTCTAAAAAACAGAGTTGAGAGATTTTCCGTACGACGTTTCGTTTTCGTTAAACCATCATCAACTTTATTTTTTTAAATACGGACCTGGATTTTTTATTTAATTTTTTTGAACCCCTTATTATCCCAATTACAAAAATGTATAACACTTAATATTTATCTACAAATATGGAACGCCCCTATAAGAAATGATGTGCGTTCCTTGTCTAACTCATTGTCTCTTATGGAAAATATGTTTATTTAACAGAAAAATATTAAGTGTTATACATCATTGTAATTTGGATTATAACTGCTTCAAAAAAATGCAATAAACAATTGAGTGTCGTATTTAAAAAAATAAAGTTGATGATGGTTTAACGAAAACGAAACGTCTTACGGAAAATCTCTCAACGCTGTTCTGTAGAGCTTAAAAAGTGGCCATAAGAAAGTGTCTTTTGTTTTTCCTTATCTCTTTAAATAACGTCAGAAAAAAATAAAAACGAAATCGGCAAATTTCAGTTTTTTCCGGATATCTCCGGAAGTACTCGGAATATTACAACTTTCTAAACAGCATGTTGTTAGGCACCTAAATGCGCAACTTTGCCATAATTTAACCGACTTCGTATCTCTTATGGTTTCCGAGATCCCCATGCATGCACTCGAATCTGTGGCACCCTGTTTTTATTATATATATATATATATATATATATATATATATATATATATATATATATATATATATATATATATATATATATATTATATAATATTAAAACTTTTTTTAAATTTAGAACGCCAATATCTCAAAAACTATAAAAGCTACAAAAAAATTTATAGGACATGAATTATGTCTTGTAAAAACCTTTAAGTTGGATTATTTAACCTTTTTGCATAAATGCAATACTTTTTGAGTTATAATCAACAAACCGAATTTTTGGGTTTTTTTCAAGGTACCCCTGGAAATTTTTTTTTTTTTTTATTTACAAATTTAATTAGTTATGTAGAATTAAATTATAAGAAATTCTTGCCATGAAACATGATGCTCAATAAATCTTGGTTTAATTAAAAAAAATTCACAGCTATGTCTTTTGCGATTAATACTTTCCCCAAACTTATATGTTGGAAATTAATTTTTCAACATATTTTAAGCCAGAATTATTATTAAGGATTGACTGTTAACTTTTTAGACCAAACTACCTAAAAATTATGTTCAGCAACTGCGAAAACCTATAGAGACTATACCTGCATGGTTCTTTATCCCATTTTTTGTCTAAAAGCTGTGAGTCGGAAGATCGCAATTACAAGTTACGTTTTGCTTATCGATATCGGGCTAGCTTTGAGCCCCAAACGGACCATTTCGCAACATAAAATTGTTAATAACAATTGACCATCAACGTTCTAGGTCATATGAACTCAAAAATATATAAAATAAAAGCAGCGCCATACGTAATGGCGCCGTCCTGCCCCCTACCTAACTACGAGCCTGGTCATAACTTCATGCTGTTTCATCCACCGCACTTGTAAAGAACTTTTTTACCGACACCCCTGAGCAAGGATTTTGGTATTATCGGTTTCCGGGTACCACACACTACATCTGTACCAAATTTCATTAAGTTTGGGCTTGGTTAGAGGTAGGCGCCTATTTTGCCTCTAACGACTGAAAAAGTAATGAGAATAAAAAGCAAGGGTTACCATTCGGTTTTTAATATATAATATATTGATAGAAAGTCAGAAAACCTAAATAGCAGATTTTTATCCGACCGATCAAAACAAACCTAGTTTGTAAGCAGTTTACATATTTTATAATTTCTTTTTAAGTATGCTAAAAATAAACTAAAATATTGTCAAAACGAGTAAATCGAAAATAACAGGCTAATAGCAGCCAAACATCACTTTTATATACTCATAAACAAATTAATAAGTCAAAAAATTAAATAAATTACTAACTAATAACGGTACTGTTTTTAGAAACAGTGAACATATGACTATTTATATTTTAAGGTTCAAATCATATTGATTATTAATATTTAAAACATATTTTAAAACTTAAACTCATAATAATGGTCAATATTATCAAAATTTTGCCAGAAGATTATTTGACATCAAAACCTTTAACCTTTTTGCTTTGTAAATAAAATCGAAACTACGCAGCAAAATTAAGAAATTAAAATGTTTTAACAAGAATTCTTTAATATTGCTCAAGTGTGGCATAATACATATGAAGTAAATTTGTTTTTAAATGGAATATTTCACCAAAATAATAATTCTGAAAACATTATAAAGTTTGCAGGTTATTACCCCCTGCAACTCAGGACTAATAAACTCAACGTTTTTATTTTTTATCTACTTAATTAGCCGATTGTACAGTAATGCTATATACTTATAATTAAAAATATAATAAAATGATTTTACCATGTAATTACTATTAATAGCTGATAATTCTTAAATGTTTGAAACAAATACAAATTTAATAATTTCTATAACACTCTAAAAAAATTCTACCCGAAGGACCCCAGGATGTGAACCGTGTGTCCCTGTCCATATTAGTAGCGACAAAGAAGCGTTTTAGTCGGAAGTTCTCAAAAACTGCTCCGATTTTGATATATTTTTTTAATATTTATATTTTCAATAACACTAAAATCTTGGACTTCCATTGTCTTTATTTGTTAATTGTTACACAACGTTTCGGTAAGTGATGTATCTCCAACCGTTTTCAAGTGGGTAACTGTTATAACATACACATAACACACTTTCAAGGAA
Source organism: Listronotus oregonensis (assembly GCA_019359885.1). Classification (NCBI taxonomy): domain Eukaryota; kingdom Metazoa; phylum Arthropoda; class Insecta; order Coleoptera; family Curculionidae; genus Listronotus; species Listronotus oregonensis. The sequence goes on along the minus strand of JAHBCN010007129.1, from coordinate 7,859 downwards.
ATATTTGTATTGTTTAAACAATATTTATGACATTTAAATGCAACATTTTTTTGTTAAACGTTAAAACTTTTTAAATATTAATTTTCGTTATTTTTACACAAAATCTTTTTTGTGGATAAATTAATTTCCTACAAAAAGTTTTATAATTATTTTTCATATTTTTCATAGTTTCGAAGATATTGTGAACTTCAATTTCTGACAGCAGAAATTTTACTCTATTATAATTGCTTATAATATATTTTTTATACAGGGTGATTCATGAAGAAATGTCAATACTTCAGGTACGTAGTCAGGGTCCAAAAATAAACATAGAAGTCTATAATTTAAAAACAATAATTTTCTTGAAAATTAAAATACATATTGTTTAAATATACATTTTGTTTTATTGTTTTTTAATTTGGCTGTAATAAAATCATATGCGACGTAATTTTTTTAAATCCAAATGTCTCGAAAACCGTTGCTCTTATCAACTTAGATTAAATGGTTGCTCATATCAACTTTTAACAAGTATACCTTTTTGACGTAAAAATGACAAAACAAATATTTAATTTACTTAAAATGTAATACAGGGCCGTACCAAAAAGTTGTGATTGTTCAAAATAGTAAAAAGACGTGTAGATGGCACCCCCTACAAGTAAGAGCCGTACTAAGATCAGGTTAGAATCCGTCATACCAAAAAACCCCCGGATACTAATTTTTACTCCAATATTTACGTTATCAAAGATTTTATTTAAAAAAATAGGAAAATTAAATAAAAATTTTAACAAACTGTATTTCGGAAACAAAGGCCTTGCGGACCCATATTTGTAAATACTTTTATGTCCATTTTTGGACACTGACTACGTACCTGAAGTATTGACATTGCCTCATGAATCACCCTGTATAAAAGTAACATAAAATAAATTTTCATAACAAAATTGAAAATATATATATTTCTTAAGGATATGAACAACTCTAAGAATCATATTCTATATTAGATATTTAAGAAAATATGATAAAATTTAAATAAATAAAATTTTATGAAGAGTTATTTATCAGTATTTTTAAAATATATAACTAAATGTTAAAAATTTTCTGCTTTACTCACATATACAAAAAAAAAGTAAATTAATTTTCATTTATATTTTGTGTATCGGAGATTTCACCTTCTTCAGGTGGTGGGTGGTTATGGCAGTCACATTCACTGCAAACCCTGCAATAAAGGACACTTTTTCTGCAGCTGATGCTGAACCGCATACGGTTTTGCAGTGCCAAAATATGATTTTAAGACGTTTTTAGGTACTGCGTCTTTTTTGCCAACCCCATTCTTCAGGAGGGATTAGAGAATTAATTTTCCCTTGGTGGAATTTTTTTTAACTACTTAAAAATAATGCCTTACAACAAGTTTATTTAACAAAAACTATGTAAGTAAATGTGGAAATATTAAAAAAGAACATCTTTTATTTATTTATTTATTCATTCACTGGACGTGATACTACCTCCGCCTTTTAAAATAAAGGTAAAAATAATTTTATTAAAACTTTTAATAATGATTGTAAGTTCGTGCAGCGCCTTATAATTTCTAAACTTTTATTGTTGAAAATCAAGGTGATGATCTACTTTTCAATAAAGGTGTAAGTTGTATAATCACAATGTATGGTGCTAAAAATGCCAAAACTTTCATGGTATTAGCTTCAAAAGATAAAAGTGTACAACTTCATTCACTACCTCCGACAGCAAAATAACATATCAAAAGAGTCTACTTATAAGCAAAGCAATGAAAAATGAATTATCTAATCCCTTCTGAAAAATGGGGTTAGCAAAAAGACGATTATTCAAAAAATGATGCAACCAGCAGCACCTGAAAACGTCTTGAAAATTATATTTTGCTCCTGCAAAACAGGATGCGGTTTAGCATGTGGCTGCAGAAAAGGTAGCCCTCATTGCTCACCAGTTTGCAGTGTTTGCAATGGAAGTGACTGCGATAACCACCCACCACCCACAAGATTAAATCTTGAATACGCAAAATATAATTTAATTTAAATACTCTAGTTTAAAGAAAAAACCAACATGGTGAGATTTATATACAATGTGATTAAAACAATTTAGGTGTAATATTGTAAATTATATACACTTTAAAGTCCCAAATATTAATTTAAGAATTTTAAATAATGACTTATTTAGCATAAGTCAAAATAGCATATCACCAGTAAATAGCATGTTGATTCAGTGCAATAGTTTAGCAAGGGCAGAGCTGTCAAAGTACTCTTAAATAGTACTTCAAGTACAAGTACCAAGTTTTTGATTTTTTAAAAATTACTTCAAGTACAAGTACCAAGTATTCATTTAAATGTACTTGCATTTTCAAGTAAATTGAAAAAGCACTTGAAGTACCACCCAAGTATTTTACTTGAAGTAATTCCAAGTACTTGAAGTAAACCAAAGTACTTGAAGTACATAAAAGTACTTGAAGTAATTAGAAGTACTTCAAGTAAAACAAGTTATACTTGAGTAGTATTTTTTGTAAGGAAGTTAGAGGGTTTATATTCCTCAAAACGGGGTTTTTCAACAACTCCTAAAAGCTTTAAGGACTGAGCGCTACATCATTGGACATTGGTAAAAACTATAGTTAGGAAAACAAGTAGGGTTGCTAAGTGTCCCGTTTTAAGACAGGATCTTATGAATCTGATGTTCGAAATAATGTAAAATTTCGTATGTAAATTTATGGCAACAGGCCTACAATGCCGTACTCGGGTGAGCGCTTGGGCCTTGAACTATTATAGGAAATATTGGTTTTTCCCAAAATGGGTTTTTTCCCTGTGGTTGCCAACGGGTTGGCGTTGGCACCCGTTTTCAACCGAGACATCTGTCAAAAGCGAGTATTTTCATATGGGTGCCTACAGCAGGTTGGCACCCAAAACCTATTCTTGGGAAATATTTTAATTTCCCATCAACACAAAATCAAGTCTTCAAAACTTCAATTTTAATGTCGTTTCCATTTTATTAGTGGAAATTTAGTTTAAGTTGCCTATTAAAATACAGGGGTTTTTGTTCAAATGAAGGTAATAATGAACACATTCACAATACGAAATAGTTGGGGAACCGCTCCATCAAACGTCAAATCGCACCCTTCTACTATTAGGTATCTTTCTTTTTGTTTTCACCAGATCAGAACACTTATAATTTTCACGTTGACACAAGACCGATTAAAAGAACAAAAAGTCTAATTATCAGTAATGGTTACACTTGTCTTGCTGTTGGATCCAATTCAAATGAGCGCTGTAATGCAATACAATAGAAACAGCAGCGGTTGCTCGTATTTCTTGTTTTAACTTGTTTGTACGATTATCTAAGGCGTGTAAATTCGAGTACTTGGTTGATTTTTTACTTCAAGTACTTTTTATTTACTTGAAGTATTGTTTTTACTTCAAGTACATTTTATTTACTTGAAGTACTTTTTTTACTTCAAGTACATCGTAATACTTCAAGTACTTAAATAAATACTTCCAAGTAATTTACTTGGTTAAATCAAGTAAAAATCCAAGTATCTTCATAAAAACTAATCAAGTACAAGTACAAGTACCTCCTAATAAAAAGTACTTGAAGTAAAATACTTGAAGTACAAAATAGTACTTCAAGTAAAATTTTACTTGAAGTACTTCAAGTTTTGACAGCTCTGAGCAAGGGAGCATAATAGAATATATTTATTAATATTAATAATTATAAAAATTTATAATTTAATGAGGAAAACCTAACCAAAACTAACCAGGCACTAACAAGACCTAGGTAATTGTTTGGCAGTTGTTGTTTGTTAATTTTCATTAGTTTTTTCCTAAAAAAAATAAGCAGGGAAGCGACAGAAAAAATGGCATTGTAACATCTCTTTTACATGAATGGCTGCAGAAAAGGTAGCCCTCATTGCTCACCAGTTTGCAGTGTTTGCAATAGAAGTGACTGCGATAACCACCCACCACCCACAAGATTAAATCTTGAATACGCAAAATATAAAGAAAAATTAAATTTCATATTTTTTGTATATGTAAGTAAAGCGGAATTTTTTTAATATTTAATAAAATATTTTAAAAATACTGATAAATAACTTCATAAAATTTTAATTATTTAAATTTTATCATATTTTCTTAAATATCCAATATGGAATATGTTTCATAGAGTTGTTTAAATCCTAAAGAAATATATAAATTTTTAATTTTGTTATGTATCCACAAAAAAGATTCTGTGTAAACATAACGAAAATTAATATTTAGAAAGTTACAACTTATTATACCGGGTGTTCAAAAAATAAGATTAACAATAAAATTGCCAAAAATGTATTTTTTTAAATGGAAACCCCCAAGTTTATCTTATTTAGTATTAAAAAAAAAGGGCAAGTTTGTTTAAGATGGTCTATTTAGAAAATGTTAAGTTTTTGATATATTTCCATTTTAATATTTCTATATGGCGATTCAATAATTCTCAGAGTTGGCTATGATGGTGTTAGAAAATAATCGCGATGGAAATTTCACCATCGTAGCTAACTAAGAGTAGAATGTCCTTGCCAAATAGGTAAGTATAACTTATTTTACATCAGCAATTGTAATAAACATAAAGCAAAAACTCAAAATTATTGAAATAGACAACCTTAAACGAACTTGCTTTTATTTTAAATGCTAAATAAGATAAAATTATGAAATTTTGGTGTTTCCTTTAAAGAAAAAATCTCAAATTCATTTTTAATCTTATTTTATAAACACCCTGCATAATAAGTTATTAAAATATTGTAAAAAATATGTTCAAGTAGATCCTTTTCAATAATATACAACTTAGATTAAACTGAAAATTATTTTAGAGCCTGCAAACGTCATATTTGATGTAAAAATTTTAATATATCAAAAACACGTAGATTTAGGTATAGGACATGATACACAGAGTCTTAAATCTTATTAGGGTGTTTCATTTAAAATAAGAAAGCTGACAACTACTTTCGGTATAATCGGAAGTGCCACCAACTTGAAAATATTTCCCCATCGACATTGGTATACCCTCAAATTTTCAAAATTTTCCAAAGCCTACATTTCAAGAAATTGATGCCCGCAGTTGGTCATGGGATACCCACAATAACTAACATCATTTTACAAAAGGAAATAAATTTGTGTGGTTCATCTACAGGGCCTCGGGCATATTTTAATTTGATTTCATGAGGCCAAGTTTAATAGATTTCAAGTTAAGAATGTACATTTTTTAAAATTTTAAAACACCCTGGAGTTAAAATTTTCTTATTTTTTACTTATAATTAACATAAATTTAAAAATAAAGCTATATATTGAAAATTTACCTTGAATGCTCCCCACTGTTCCTGTACTAGTTCATAGAATGACACTGCATTACAGCTTAAAATTGCAAATGACAAGATAAGCAACAACCTCATGGTTTCGCCTTTTCTAAAACAAAAGTCAAGGTATTAGTATTTAGCACAAGGCTAGATAGATTCTAAACGATTTAAGCTTTTTCCCGTATGTACAGAAAAATGGAGCCAGATCATAGTTCTTTTCTTTGTGACTGGCAACTGGCAACTATAACATTCACGACCCGAGCTGTCGCAATTACTTTTAAAAAGTAATTCATTTACAATTACCAATTACTAGCATATTTGTTAAAAGTAATTTATCAATTAAAACTAAAAGTAATTAAATATTTTAGCAATTACTTCATGTATACTAATATGCATCATAGTCTGGCCAAAATTCCGACAGATTTTTCATAAAGAGATGTAATTGAATTTTTCGTAGTAATGCAATTATTAATTATATAATTGAATTAATTTCTAAGTAATTGAATTACTTAATAAAATAATCTAATTACTTTCTAAGTAATTGAATTACTTGGGATTCGTGAAAATCTATAACCAAATACGATTAAAGTATCCTAATAATTGATAATCCAAATACAATTACTTTTTCCGGAAAGTCATTGAATTAAAATAATCCAATTACTAAGAAGTAATTAAATACGATTTTTCAATTATTTTCATTCAATTACCGACAACTCTGTTTATCACATATCGTTACTATTAATATTATTACTACTTAGATAAATATGTCTATACTGGTTCGTTAAATAAATGTAAAAAAAATTAAATTAATTAATTATTATACTAATTATTTTAACATTTATAATAAGTTATAAATATGGAAAAATGTGCCAATCCTTGTTGTACAAGTGACTAACCTTAAAATAATATTAACAATTTACTTAGTCATTTATTTAATATTTTTAAATTATCAATCAATGATTTTACTAACTTTAAATTATTATTATTTTAAATGCGACGAAAACTTTTAATGTATGTTAGTTTTTAAATGTTTAAAAGGTTTTTTTTTTAATTTACACAAGGCAACATTTTGGGTCCTTTACTTTTTAGCCTGTTTATCAATTCTTTGCCTGATTGTATACATAATTTAACTGGGTTGTTATTCGCGGATGATTTTAAGTTATTCAAGATTGTAACCGGTGCAGAAGATAGTATTGAGCGGCAAAACGATTTAAACAGGGTTGTAGAATGGTTAAGAGAAAACAAAATGTCTTTAAATGTCACAAAGTGTTCTGTTATGACCTTTACATGGAAAACTATTTTAACTGTAAATGATGTCATAATTAAACCTAATCATACAGTTAAGAACCTTGACGTTCTTCAAATTTTAAATTTAATAGCCACCATGTTTATGTTACAAACAAGGGCTATAAGGTATTATTCTACAAAACAGTAAAAATTGGGAAATAAAATAAACACAGTTATAAGACCGTACAATGTTTTGATGAGGCCAGCCTTGGAATATGCAAAGCAAATTTGGAAGCTTTTAGCAAAAACTCACACAGATCTCATGAAAGTGCAATAATGATTTCTTACTTATATTTGAGAAAGAACAACAGATAACCATAATATATGGTTTCATACAATGCAATGCTGGATAGTTTTAATTTAATACTCTAGTTTAAAGAAAAAACCAATATGGTGTGATTTATATACAATGTGATTAAAACAATTTAGGGGTAATATTGTAAATTATATACACTTTAAAGTCCCAAATATTAATTTAAGAATTTTAAATAATGACTTATTTAGCATAAGTCAAAATAGCATATCACCAGTAAATAGCATGTTGATTCAGTGCAATAGTTTAGCAAGGGAGCATAATAGAATATATTTATTAATATTAATAATTATAAAAATTTATAATTTAATGAGGAAAACCTAACCAAAACTAACCAGGCACTAACAAGACCTAGGTAATTGTTTGGCAGTTGTTGTTTGTTAATTTTCATTAGTTTTTTCCTAAAAAAATAAGCAGGGAAGCGACAGAAAAAATGGCATTGTAACATCTCTTTTACATGAATATCTATCTCACTTATTTTTATATTAAGTCCGCCATAACTTTAGTATATTTTATATGGAAAATAAAGAAAATGTGAGTGAAAAATAAATTTTTTTAGACCCTATCTGTTTTATTATGATGTAACAAATAGGTGAAAGAAAAAATTATATTAATATATTGCTGTTTAAAAAAGACGTTGTTAGACAGAGCCAAGAATTGTTTTCTTTAACTATAATATTTTGATTTGATTTGATTTGATAGATGAAGGCTATTTTTACTTTTTCATATTCGTAATCAGCGCCCCAAAAAACCCCCGCATACCAAATTTGGTCAAAACCTGAGAGGAGGCAACTTTCGAGACAATTACCATGGTTTTTTAAGCTGCATTTACAATGCAATTCGAACTCCAAGTTGAGGTGGAATTGGCTTGCTTGTCATATGGTGGCAGCACGTTAGCATTTACATTTACAAATTTTTCCCATTGTAAATGCTAACGTGCTGCCACCATAT